>SNQN01001113.1:96225-106361 GCA_008642245.1 Bassia scoparia
AAAATTGTCAACAACTACCCTCTTTTTTGTCACTTTTGAAAACAACTACTTGGAATATTTTTTAAAACAACTACACGTTTTTTATGTTTTGTTTGTGAATCACTACCCACTTTCAGATTTCCAACTTGTGGAGGGCATAACTATTAAAAAACCTGTCTCTTATACACATCTAGATGTGTATAAGAGACAGGTGTTGAATGACCAAAATTCAAAATTAGGTAGTGATTCGATTTTTTTTTAAAAAAATATAGGTAGATGTTTTAAATAAAAAACAATCTTGCTAGTTATTTACTTATTTTCAAAAATGAAAAAAAAATGGGTAATTGTTGACGATTTTTCCACATTATTATTTGAGACATTTTCAGTGCTAGCTATAAGCTTTATTACTGATACACAAACCTGGTCCTTTGCACCAGTAAACTGATGACTAAGAAGGACCTCTTGATGATGATCACTTGATCTTATTTATACACATATTGACATATACTCCGTACTAATGTACTATATATAATTCATGCAAATCATGCATAATTGCATATAGCAAGCAGCTAGTAGAAAGCAATAGTACCACTATCAACCTTCTTGAAAACATAGCCAAAGAAGGGAAGATTTTGCTCAAGTGGCACAAGACCTAAGAAGGACACACCATTCGGGCCTTGTTCAACAGCATCCAGTTGTTCGCAGTGTCTCCTTCTCTTCCCAACCGCACCATCATCGACATCGTCGCCGCCTCCGTGACCTGGGAACGGCTGAGGTTCTGCGAAACAGAACACGATCCTGTAAGCAAAGTCCTCTCCGACGAATGCCCTCTCGAGCTTGAACCAGTTGTGGAACGTCTCGAAGGGCCCGTGGTTTCCGATGACTCCGTTGGTCGCCACGTAGGGGACGTTGGTCTCGTTGTCGAAGTTCAGCCTCCAGACTCCGCTGTCCCTGCTGCACAGGACGGGACGCCTGAAGGCGATGTTCACGTCGTCCCCTTGAGTGATTTGTTTCTGTGATGGGTTCGARGGGAAGAAGCGCACGGGCCTCCCGTTGTCGCGCCACAGGTTGTGTTGGGCGACGTATCTTGGGCAACGGRGTGGGGGCTTAGACGCGTGGGTCAAGCCCCCACGACCAGCTCCTCTCGTGCCCGCCGTGAGGACGTAGTACTGGGAACCTACTTCTAGTGGGTTCCCGTCTGTGTCCAGGACCGGGGAGTCCGCGGTCGTGGGAGGAGAGAGAAAGAGGAGGGTAACAAGGATGGTTGCGATTGCTAGGAGGGGAAAATAACGAGCCATTTTTAGTTGTTGTAGCTTAACTTGGAGCTTGTTGATGGAGATTGTTACAATTGGAAGTCCCTATTTATAATTGGACTACATGGTTGAACATATATTCTTCACAAGGGCACAAAGTAGGGCCAACTTATTATACTTGTATAATACCCAACTATACACGAGAATTCTTCAAATTTTTATTTTTTTGGCCTGCAACAAACAACTTAATTAAGTTCAGTTCAATTCAATATATTATTTCGTATATATACTAGAAAAATCTATAATGTATAACTAAATACTAAAGTAAGTCATTGTTAACATCACCTAACTATAAAAGTAGACAAGTGTCAACTTTACATGAAGTATTTTCGTGCTTAAACTTTTTATGATGTTATTTATCTCTATACTCTTATTACGTAATAAAGTGAAAAACACAAACGAAAACGCAAGAGTGTCGGTGGGATTCCGAGCTAGCAAAAGTCAAAGCCGCAGCTATGGCAGCAAGAGTGGCTAAGGACCACGCTGGTTGGGACCAAGTAATGTTTGAAGGGGATGCACATATTGTAATTCGAGCTATCCAAGGTAGTATTTAACGTTCTTGTGCGCTGCTAACTTAGATTAATATAAGTTAGCTTAAATAGACGCGATGATGTGTGTGCGTGACAATGTTCAAGACGACTATATGAATTAAAAAAAATAATATAGAAGTATTTGATTACTTATATGCGTTGCTAATCGGTTGGTCTGGTATATAACTTGTAGCTACTATTACCAACATAAACTTAATTAGTTTGTCGATCACTATTTCTATAGTAATACAATATCTTTTTTTTCTTTAGTTCCAACCCAATTATTTATTGTTTTATTTCAACTTCATTGTACAAATGACCCGTTAAAATATCATTTTCTCGTAATATGTTTTTAATATATTTATTTCATATATCCTTATGATCTGTCCATAATGACTCGTTATGGTTCAATTTGTCTGAATTTTTCTTATCTGAATTTTAGTTGATCTGTCTAATTCGAACTGAAATTTTTTGATCTGTCTGATCTTATCTGAATTTTTCCGATTTGATCTCATCTGAACTATTGTAGTTGTTTTTGTTTATGAGTATTTTTTGATTTGATCTGATCTGCGATTTTTCTTATCTAACACTAATTTGATCTGACTGTCTTATCTATCTGAATGTCTTATGATTGTCCATCACTGACTTAGGTATTGTTCAATTCACTTATTTAAGCACTTAAGCTTATTGAAAAAATATTCACAATCAATCTTCATCCAGCTTCAATTTACTAGCAACTTGAATATGCTCGGATTCTAGGAAAATTTGGTTAGTTGAGTGGAACAACGAAAGAGAGAGAAAGTAAAGACATGCGGAGTAGAGAGTTAGGAAGAAAGAAATTGACATCAAAAAAAGGAAAGAAAAAAATGTGTCGAATATTATGCATATTTCTCTAATTGGAAAAGTTGCTATAAATTAAAAACGGACATATGAGTAGAATAATATCAGATTAGGAGTCAGACCAAATAAGAAAAATTCAGATCATATCAATCAGATCCCAAAATAAGAAAAAATTTTTTTCAGGGATAGATTTTTTTTCAGGATTAAAAAAAATTAGATCAGATTGAGAATATTAATAAGAACAAAAATTCAGATTAGATAGATGAGAAAAAATACATATCAGATCAGACCGATTCATAAAATTACAATAGATCAGATAAGATAGATGTAGAAAAATTTCATACAGATCAAAACCATTATCAGAAAGTTCAGGATAGAAAAAATTAAGTCAGGAAATGAGACGAACTGAACATAATGTCTTACTATATTAGGCAACTTATTGCAATGAAGTTTTTTAAGTTGGCAATCATAGAATTTTTCCGTCATTATTTCTACTATATAACTAATATAAACTTCATTGTGTACTAATTTATTATAATCCATAATTATTATTTATTTTTTGACGGGATATATCCATAACTTAATTGTGTAAGAGTTCATGATGTTTAATCATATTAATGAGAAATTAACAATTTATTCATATTGATTACCTAGTAATTTAATCATCATGCACTCATCATTCAATATTTATATTAATGTAAAATTCAATTTTCTTTATTTTGATTTCAGGGTGAGAAACAATCGAAAAATGGCATGTCCATTTAAAATCTGGTTTGTCTAGCTTTAAAAATCTAAATTATTGGATATCCAAGTAAAAAAAATGGATGGATATCCGATCCAATTTGTAAGTAAATAAGGATCGGATTCGGATCGCCGTTTTTGAGGAAAATCGATCATTTATATCTGATCCTGTTTAATAGCCAAAAATGTATTTATAATTATTAAGTTTATATAATGCTTTATAGCCATTATGCTATTCTAAATTATTATTAGAATAATAAATTTAAGCATATATTTTATGAAGAAACTAATGAAGATGACACATAATTTATAAGCTAAATTTTCTAAGATCATTCAAAATTTTATAACTATAATATAGATAAGCCTGGCTTCTTACCAAATATTATTGAAAATATTAATTATAGTAAGTATATTATAAAAACATTTTTTTTGATATTTTCATTCCATGCTACGGAGTACATGGTTAGATAATCCAATTTCCAATTTAAATGGTTATCTGAAACTTCGAAATTCGTTTTAAATCGGAGCGGGTCGGATCCATAAATTTGCGATCCAATAAAATTGGATTATTCGATTGTCCGTTTTTGAAATCGGACCGGTATTAGGTTTCGCCACCCCTAATTATTGTATTATCCTAATTAAGTGATTTTGTAGTAGTTACTGATTTCAAAATTCAAAGCACACTTGTTTATTTTAACATCATTCTCTACATGTATTGCACAAAGAAAAAGGTTTTATTTTTTAATAATGTTATATGTAACTTCTTAGGGTTATGTGTTCATATAGAGAGGGCATCTTTCCTCCCTTTTACACTTTTAAATTCTAACCCATGCCCCTGAGGAATGTGACTTTCCAAGTATACCCATGCTTGCTCGGAGTGTGGTTGGTGGGTGGCTAGTGGGCGTTCGTGTGTGGGGGCGGAATGTGGATTTGGTGGTGAGTTATTGGTTGAGACGGGGGGAGGTGAGTTAGATTTGATTTTTAAAAAAAAAATTAAAATACTATTGGTTCAGCTCTTTGAATTAGAGGAAGGGCATAACCGTATATACCTAATTAATTTAGGGACTTTCGCATGATTTAATGTTTATAAAAAAAACATGAATGTACGTGGAAATGCAATCTTTTAGGCATGGCCTTAAAATTTCAAAACTTTTATTAATCTTATTTTATTCAAAGAGTTGAGAGAATGCATCTCAAGTCAAATAATTTTAATATTGTTTCTATTTAAAAAAAGAAGGCAAAAAGGTTGGAAAAGGTATCAGCACGTGATGGAGGGGCTATTCAATTTGGGTAAACCAATATTTGAGTCGCAGCCACAAAAAAGGGGAGGTGAAAGAACATTTCCCGGAAAATAAAAAGGGTGAGGTTGTTAAATATTTGCCGAAAAAAACTTGCAAGACTAACAGCGACGGCTAACTGATCAATGCATGACAATTGCCACACCACCTATTTTGCCCACAATTCGAAACCCCACCCACCGGAATCCCTAACCACCATCATTCCTAACCCCACCATCCCACCAACTCAAACCCAAAACCACCCACCTTCACCCATTCGAAACCCTCAAAACCCATTCGAGTAAGAGAGGGAAAAATCGCAAATTGGTTGTGTTTGTCATAATGGTTGGTTGTGGTGGTTGTTCGGGCTGTTGGCGCTAAGGTGCGCTACAATTGGTGTTGCGCTGGTGGGAGGTTGTGCGGAAGTGTGTTCTAAAGCTGCGAGGGGTGGTTTTGTGCGGTGGGTGTGCCGGCAGCACGACAGCTGTTCTGGTGGGTGCAGCCTGCAGGAAGGGTTGCAGTGGTGCTTTTTAGCCTTGTAGGTGAATGGTTGTGGTGGTTGGGATTAAATTAAGTTGGTGTAGAGATTAGGACTAAAAATTTGATTTGAGTTAATTATATGTATTGTTCTTATCCGCCTCCATATTGCGAATTTTGTCAATTTCCTTTCTGAGGTGGCTGAAAGTAAAGAATTGGAGTTACTAGATTGTGCCCCGAGAAAATGCTGGGTGTTTACTAAATAGAAAATAACTGTTATTTTTGTTTTAAAATGATTTTTCGTTAAAGTCCTATATTATGAATGAAATAAAGATTTTTATAAATTAAACTTTATTTTTGTTTTAAAATTGGCAATAGGCTTACTCCATACTTCATTGATAATTCCTCCAATTTTACTCCTTGAAATTTCTAATGAGCCGGTTTCATTAAAAGATTATGTTGTTTAGAGGTATATATGTATCAGTGAAGTGTTATTTAGAATTAAAAATAAAATATCACTTCCTACGCAACAAAATCCTTATATATTCGGGTGAAAAAATATAGTGGAAATTTGTGTTTGTATTACGTTTAATTGATGCCATTGATACTTATGATAGCCTTGTTATATAGTTTGTTACAATCAAAGTGATTTTTGTGTGTATTAGGGTGTATAACCAATTTGATATATTTGAAAAGGAAATATCAAAATTCTAAAACAAATAAATCATTACAGATGTTTTGTATAATAAAGTAAGAGGGAAAAAAAAACTTATATTCGTGAACTACTCCAAGTGCCCAAAGCAGTTTGAGTAGTTAATGGTGGGTTTTACTGGTTTAATATGTATTGTAAGATTTTTTTTAACATTTTAATTATTTTTTAAAAAGATAGTTATTACTGAATAGATTTTTTTAAGAAAAAAAAACAAAATTTAGAAATTATGAGAAGCCTCCGTTGGGATTTGGAGGCCTCTCATCAAAACAAGAATCCTCTATTGATAATAGTAGATTTACTTATTAATACTTTCAGTTCAATTGATTACTTGTCCCTGCAAGTCATCAAACCCCCTGATATCGAAGAACTTTTCTCCAATTTAAATTAACTGTAGCTTACCATTTTTTGTTGTACTCAATATAAGGATTCATAAACTGAATTAAAATACTAGAAATATTGTTTCTTTTCTTTCCAATTACCACTTGCATCATAATGAGCTGTTGCTGAATACAACTTCTTCAAATCATTTGGTAGTTTATGTCAGAATAAATAAACACTTAATTTAATTGCTAGTATATCTTTTTAAGGACTATTTGCAATAATGTTTGATTTCCCATGAATCCTAAGAATTCCAAGTCGTTATGGTTTATATATTTAATGATGAGTTAAAACATCACGAGGACACAAAATTAACGGAGGTTTCGGTCGTTCGAAATAAGAACCAAAAATAACCAATAGTACGTTCCAAAACATTGTTATTTGTAGTTAACAAAGGCAGCAGCATACTGGAGTGGAAGACTTCGCAAAACACTCGTCGAGTCGTCGGATGTGTACGATTGGGAAAGGAAAAGTGAGAATGCTGTACTTTTATTGGAAAGTGTACTAGGCTGGCCACTAGGCGTAACAATTAACATGGATGTTAAATTTTTACAAGCCAATTACCCCATGTTCCATGAAATAATAGTCATTTTACGTTTAATCATTGATTGGACTCTTCATCCCAACAGTTTGATGGTTTATCACCCCGCTTAGTGGGGATAGGACTTAGGGGCTGTTGGAAAGTTTTAAAAATGGCCGATTCCATGGTTTAAATTCCCCATTTTCCAAGTCTAGTACTGCAAGAAAATATTACTCACTTGGATGAGGAGATAGGAGGCAAAACCAAAAGTAGTGTGGTTTCTGTGGTGGAGATTGGTTCGTGGATGGGTGGTGGCGGCGGCTTGGAGTTGGTAGTGGTGGCTGGTAGGTTGCGGATGCCTCGGGGCGTGGGTGGTGTGCGAGCTAAGCAATAATTCACCCGATCCGATAGATATGAAGGATCAGTATCGCATGTCCGCAACATCTGGCGGAGGAAGTATTACAACACCAACAAGAAATAAGACAATGTGAAATTCAATATACATAGTTGCATTATTGGTGCTCTTGAATATGCTATGTAACCATAAAAAACACAAACATTATTGACCAATGGATCCTATTATAATTGATACCCAAACAAAAATGTACACAATAATGAAGAGCGTGTGTCCGCAATATGATAGCGTGGAGAGTTGCTTTTACGGTAAGAGTATGGGTAACTTAAAAACTTAAGTGCGTTAGAAGTAGCAGCAGCCGAGACTAAAATTGTAATAATGACGTGTTACGGCAAAAGTACGGTTTTATTTATATAGAAGAAAATTAATACCAAGTAGCTTTGCATCCTAGCTTAAACGCCTAAAAGCTAAACGCTACTCCACTTGGCGTTTGAAAAAGTACGTTTAACGCTAAAAGCTACTCAAAACGCTACTTGCGAAATGAATAAAATAACCAAGTAGCTTTTTAATCTAGTAAAACGCTAAAAGCTACCTAAAAAAGTAGCGCCGAACACGCCCGAAACACAACATGTTTTCTTGAAAAAATGAAAGGATACAAAAGGGCGCACGTTATCAATGGAGCTTTTAGTTTTTTATATATAAAACTTCATTTTTTAATTATATAACACACCCATTCTCAATTCCTTCATGACATATAAATAATGTAGAAAAAAAAACAAGTTAAAAATGGAGGCAATACAAAACGAAAGGTACGGATATCTCATTTATCAAGATTATATAATTCACTTTGAGTAAAAGTTCGCCATATTTATTTAAGCCAATGGTGAAATTGTAAAAATTTGCATTTCGAATCTGCCTCTATATTAGTTTTGTACTTACTTGTGTTCAGTTGTGTAAATAAGTTAAAACATGACAAACATTGAGAAACATACTAGCCCTAAGCACGTTAAACACGTTCTAGTACTTTAGGCTGTGACGGTTAAATGCGCCAAACAAAGTGATACAATCAAGGGACGCTTTACCTCTAAAATTTTCTCTGCCACACTAAGAACATGCAAATATAAAGAAGATAAATCGACCATCATTAACACACGAATGAGCAAAAAGACAATAGAATTTAATTGACTTTCAATATTGTGGTCTTGAATCAATAATAAGAGCAATTTAGTCCCGAGTATTATTAGGTCTTGAAAATGACACTACCTTTTATTTCTTAAGATTTTAACCCGATTTCCCCTAAAATCATTGCCGATTTTAAGATCTATCCGTATTGAGATTCCAAGACTCAAACTTAAAAATGAAAATTATATGATACTATCCCAAATTTACTAAATGTTTTTGTTTTTCGTATAGTAATAATAAAGAGATTAAAATAAAAAAAGTATTATGGTACAATTTGATTTTATAGACTGTTTGTTCATTATTAGTAAAGTAAAGGAAAGAGAAGCGGAAAGAAGAAAAATTAAGCTTAATTTTTCATGTTTGGTTATTGGAGAAAGTGAAAGGGAATTCGTCTGTATTGGTTAGATATAGAATAGGGAAGGGAAAGAAAATTAAATTTTATTTCCTATATTTGTTAGACATTAATAAATTAATAAAGGGAAGGGAACGGAAAAGAAATAGAAATTAAGTTAACTTATTTTCTCCCAAATTCCTCCAATTTTGGGATGAATGAAAGGAAAGAAATTGTAATAAAATTTACTATCAATTACTTCATTTCCTCACTTAGTTTTCTAAACCAAAATGACGAAAAGTGTTATACTTTAATTCCTTCCGCACTTCCCTTTCTTTCCCCATTCCTCCCACCAAACAACTAGGTTTAAGGTTTAGGGTAAAGGGATAAATTAGACAAGTCTTAATGCAGTCTTAATAATAGTTTAATGACATCAATTTCTCATAGAGACAAAAATGATATCACATCACCCAACAACCATACAAAACAAACATAAAATTACAAGTACAAACTCTAGTGTAAAAACAAACGTTTTCTGACAAAATGAAAAAATATAATTAAAAAACCAACAAGGCTTCCCGAAACTTTATCTTTTTAAAAAATATATTATATATTTGTTAACACACTTTATTATCAGAATTTAAATCGATTTTATTTGCGCAAAATTAAATAAATAATATATAAGTAAAGATTTATTGAATTTTTTGAATATGTTAAGAAGAGGTAGATAATGCTAATGTATTTCAAAAAAAAAAAAACAAAAAAAGGTAGAATAAGCTAATGATAATCCAATAGAGGAACATTAAAACCGCTAAGGTTTTATTACCGGTCACAAAACTAAGAAAATTAAGAAAAAATACACTACATTCACGAGTCTCTAATAAGCATCTATAAAGTGCCCCGATAATTAATAGCCTATTAACCTTATATTTTCTAAAGTGTTTCTCTATATATTTTTACTAGGAAATATATATTGACAATTATCAATCACTAACTATGCACTTTACATAACTCTTTACCAAGGTAAATGGTATATTATGTGAATAACACTCGAAAGTGAAATAAAGATAAATCGTAAAGTAATATATACTTTTAGATACAATAAAATGAATCTATAACATAATGCTATACTACTTAACAAACCATTGAAAGTGAAAGATTTATGAAGGGAGAAGTCGATATTATTGTGTTGTTGCATAGGGAAAAATGGTGTAGGTCATAAAATAATTATGGTGTAAAGTGTTTTTTCTTATTTTTTTTTTGGAAAAGAGATAGGCATTTACTAATTAACCGAATCTGAAATATAATATCCTGAGCCAATAGGCTCATCTTAGCCACACCTCTTCACAACTTGAAGCTAAAAGTCCACTTAGCAACAGATGAACCAACTTCAATTACTTTCATGAAAAACAAAAACGAAGCTAAAAATATTTTAAAAATACAAAATGCTTAAAATATCCATGCAATAACAACGTGAACCCCCCGTCTTTGCGTTTCACGC
>SNQN01001114.1:0-10170 GCA_008642245.1 Bassia scoparia
TGTGGAACCTCAGGCGAAGGACATATGGTTTAAATTCATCAAAAAAACGATGACACTCTCATGAACACACGAGTTCTTTTAGTTAAAACTCTATAAGCTTTGCTTTGAGAAGAGTATTCCAAGAAATATCCTCATCATCCTAGGTCAATTTATTTAACTTGGTGCTTTCCATTGTTATTGTACCATAGCATTTGCATCCAAGATACGAATATGAATTATGGTTTCGCCCTTTAGGAGTTATATAAGGATTTCTTTATTTTGGCCAATGAGACCTTTCTATATTTAGAAGATGTTTCAATACTTCATCCAGAAACCTCTTAGGAGACTCTTCAACATAAGTCTTGTGTTGCGCGTCTCCTCAAGAGTTTCTATTGCTTTCACACACCATTTTTTATGGTGTTCTGAGGGGCTGTAAATAGTGATTCACCTGTCCGTGTAATAGTAAGACATTTTTTAATTTTTTACGCTGACTTCTTACAGACCAGCTTGGGGATAAGCTCTGTTCTCCCCTCTTTACCAGAGCTAAACTTATCTCAAATGTCTCATCTTGAGTGAAGCCATTATCACCATGGTTACCTGAAAAGTCAGTAAATCAATAATCACACAGAATATTTACTTCTTCACTCTCTGACTCATGGACACACAACGTCAAGTGTAAAAGGTCACAGGTCTCTAGGTCTGTACTTTAAACTAGTTTGGCTTAAAAGAGATTTGACCTGTATCCCCTTAGACCATTCGTGAACAAACTTTGTTCTGCTCTACTTGTAGTAGGAAGTGCCTATCACAAGTCTCATGAGACTAGTTATTCAGAAGTGTTAGGCTTCATTGTCATCTTTGTTTATCCAAATCATTTTTTATCTGAAAAGGCTGCTAACATAATAGCTCTACTATTTGAGGTATTTATACATAGAACTGTAAATGGTACACTCAGTTTCTGGTTCCCTTCATTAGCCTGTTGGTCTATGTCAGACATAGTTACATTACCTTTTGTCGAACTTTGAACCAGCTAAAAGCACATATGTCTTGTTCTAGCTGCGAAATTCTTGCAACTTACCATATACCGGATCATTACACAATAGAATAGTGTATGTTCTACCTTACCTAAAACCAGATCGGTTCCCTTGCTGTTTATCCTCCTACATTACTTCATTAAGGCATACTAGGAGAGAAATTGCTCTTATACACGGACATGTAGTCTTGATAGCATCCACTGTCAACACAATAGTACTTCTCATGTCACTTTAGCTCTTAAGAACAAATCAAATCTTAGTCTTAGGACCCAAATTTGCTTGGGTCCCTTTTTTTCACAACTTTTTAATCTTATTGGTTTCTTTCAATACTTTCACAATGTTTATTGTTTCTTATTCACCAATTAAATTTTCTAGCAGGACACTTGATCATTGAGCATTCCCTGTATAAACACATGCATGTCCGTAGATCCTTAACATACCTCTTGATTCCATGGTTTCTTAGGAGACCAGTTAAGTTCCATGGTCCTGTTTATCTACCAAGACCAACTTTCCCTTGGTACCTCGTTTATGTCAAGTCATAAGGTCTCCTGTTCGCATTTAGTAATTTACTCACATGCTGTAGCTCTCATGTGTTCTTTCTCTCTTGATTCAAGATTCTCAAGTAACAAGCTTTCTTTCTTTAAAAACTAAACAACATCACTTTTTATAAGCATTCTCACCTTTTTTTCTTTTCAAAGGTCCTCATCAATAGTCTATTCTTTCGTTGTTGATTGTAACCTTGCACAACTAGCCTCTTTGTCTTTCGACTATGGTACCTAGGTCATCCATTTTTTTCAATACATTTCGTACATTGAACTGACCTTTCCTGTCTAGGTACAATGATGACCAACTTCGTTACTTTGAAAACTGATTTAACTCAATCTTGCATTGCTAGACCCATCAGGGTCAGTTATATGCCATTTAATTAGTCAGTGTGTTCTATGCTAACAGGATGAATACGAATCACCACAAGTTTTGGTAAACACTTCTTCTGCTTTGAACCCGTATTTATGTTCGTTGCTAATGAATTTGATCATTTTGTGTTCCTCATTTGTTGGGAACCAGCAGGAATCAATATCTCTTCCTCTCTCACGAGGAAAACCAAGGAATTTTCAATCGTGCTGTTTCCCCTTACCTCTTTTTCCAAGTTTCAGGGGTGTAGCATTTATTGTTTGTCTGACTTGTTTTGTCCCTGAACTGACTTCCTTTCATCTCTTGCAGAACCAGTCAGACTTCACTATCTGATATCTTATCATCTTCTCCTCTAGGCTCCCACCATGATGTTCTGCTGGACCAATAGGAGCCACTAGGTTAGGCTTGCTCTTTATTCGGGAACAGCAGCAATGTGTTAATGGACTCCAGGAGTCCAATAAACTCATCAGTAATCACCTGTGGGCGCCTCACAGACATGTTAAATTCAATCAAAAACAAGCCATGACACTCTCCTCAACACTTAGCAAGTTCTTTTTTTAAAACTCTATATATGCTTTGCTTTTGAGAAGAGTATCAAGAAATATTCCCTCTCACTCTTAGGTCAATTTATCAAGCTGGTTCATTCCCATTGTTATGTACATAGCATTTGCATCCAAGTACGACAGTCATGCACATATTGCGGTTTTCTGCCTTTAAGAGTTCAATAGGAGCTTCTTTAGTTTTGGCTATTCGAAGTCCTCTGTTTAGTATAGGCAAGAGTTTCAATAGCTTCATCCCAGAAACTTCTTAGGAGACCACTTTCATAAGATTGTGCTGGCCATCTTCCTCAAGAGTTTCTTATTCTTTCTTTAACACACCATTTTGTTGTGGGTTTCTGGGGCTTAGAAAAGTTGGACTAATACCAATGCTTCCCCTGCAATAATTCAATAAGTACAGCATTTTTTAAATTCATACATGGTCTGATCTTACCGAGGACCAGCTTGTGGGGAGCTGGTTCTCCACCTGTTTTTACCAGATAACCCACTCATCACAAGTGTCATCTTTTGAGGTGAAACGCATTTATCACACGGTGTACCTGGAAAAGTCATCAACAGATAACACAAACATTTTATGACTCTTTCGACTTTTGATACTCTCATGGGACCTACAAATTTCAATGTTGTAAAATTTCGAAGGTCTGCTAATACTTAAAAGAGTTTTAGGCTTAAAAGAGATTTTGACCCTGTTTCCCCTTGACACATTGCTGAAACAAACCTTATGTCTGCCTCATTACTTGCTGTTTAGAAGTTCCTCATCACCAAGTCTTAGACCTAAATTTATTCAGCAAGTGTTAGGCTGCATGTCCAAATTCTTATGCCAACTCCATTGATTATTATCTGAAACACAGCTCACAAACACAGATAAGATTTAATTTATGAGACTTTTATTCAAGAATGTAATGAAACATCATGTTTCCTGTTCCCTCAATATAAGTTCACCTGTTGTGGTCATATTGCTATGGTTGGCTGAAACTCAACTCTATTACCATTGCAACAGTTTGTGAAATGCTCAAAGCATTATGTTGGCAAGCCTATCAACATAATATATACAATCATCAATTGCATTAAGAATTTCTTACCTACCTTACCTAAACCAGTGATGGTTCCCTCTTCCTGTATCTCTCCAAAGGTTGACACTTCTCCTTTAAAGGCACTAGTGAGAGAATTGCTCTTTTATCACGGACATGTGTCTTGAGCATCCACTGCTCCAAAATACAAATAGGTACTCTCTTCACTTAGCCTGCTAAGAACAAACAAAATTAGTCTTTAGAACCCCGTCTATAAGAACACAATCAAAATTAGTTCTTAAGGAACCCAATTTTCTTGGCGTCCCTTTTCCACAACATTTTTCATTATTTGGTCTTTTCTTATTTCCAGACTAATTTCACCATGTTATTGTTCTTATTCACCCTAACTTTTCTCAGCAGACACTCTTGAATTTTGAGTCCAACTTCTTACACAGTGATAACACACATGCATGCTTAGACAAACTACTTTACCTCTTTGGATTCCCTGTCCATGTGTTTCTCTTGGGAGACCGTTTGTCTGGTACCCTCGTTTTATCATAACCAAAGACCAACTTTCCCTTGGTTACTCTGTTCTTGATGTCAATATCTCTAAGGTCTCCTGATTGCACGTCAGTAATGTTACTCACCATGTCTGTAGCTACTCATGTATTTTTTCTCTCTTAATTCAAGATTCTCAATTAACATACTCTTATTTTTTTCTTTTAAAACACAAAACAACACTTTTTAAAGATTCAATTGTAAATTGAGATTCAGAATGTACCTATCATAGACATGTTCCGTAATCACTTCGGTTGTTTTCCACTCTTTTTCAATTTATGATATTCTCAACATGTAAGTCACACAGCTTTCCATCATATTCATTCTCATCAGTTCACTGATTTCAGCAACTCAGTATCTATGGCGGCAACATCATAATGTGCAGCTTTCTGAGTAAGCATTCTCTTTTTGTGAAGGACTTCTAGGTGCTACCATATTTCAAGGCTTTCAACAAGAAATCTAGCTACAAAGGTTGCTTTTCCTTAGCTGCTGAAAAATCAATCGACTCACTGAGGTTGATAAGTCTCTGGGTGAAACCAGTGAGATATCAGAATCTTCTTCCACATCACTGATAGTGGTTTGAAAATTGGCTTCTTCTAGTTCCACTTATACACTTGTTTTTAATCAACCTCAAGCTCTGCCACTGATCTTTAATTCACTGGCAACCTCTTACAAGTGATCACAACTGGCAATAGCACTCACTATTCAGTACGTTTTCTTTAAGTTCTCTTTGCCGCAGTTATCTTAAGTTTCACCTAGTTTGTAGATTCAATCCACAAGAATCTAACAAGCTAGCATATATCTCTCTATCATACTCATGCATATATTGCCTAATTGTCTCTAGGTTAACCTTGATGTATCATGCAGTACATCCTTTTTTGGCCAGTCTAAAGAAACTTTTCAAAGTAGTGAGTTCCCATCTGTTCGGAATCAGTGGTTGTACCCTCGATTGCTGCAAAGCGTCAGTATTGCAAACACTAAGGTTAGGTCCATCTTCTTCCTCAATCAAATCCTGAGTCAGAATCACCCCATATCGAGCGATCATAGCATTCTGGAATGAAAGCTCGCTTTTCTCCAGACTTGGACTGCTTGTCCTCTCCATCGACAATTTCTGACGTTAGATGTCCCTTCTCTCCACACTTTAAGCACCCTAACAGACGTTGAGCTTTGTTTTCATAAAAATTTCCCTTTTGAAGTTCTTCTTGATACGCAGTGTTCTCTCAAAACCCTTTTGGCCAATCATAGCCAAATCTCATTCTTCATCCTCTTCTAATGTTCCCTTTAGGGCTAATGCCTTCTGGCTGTTCCTTGCTCAGACTTGAGTCAAATCATATTCATGTGATAATGATGGAACCAATCAACTGTTCCAAGAACAATTGACAAATCTTTAGCTTCATAAAGCAGTGATCCTTGGCCTGTCCATGCATCTGTTTAAACGTACGCCATACTTTCTCACAAGATCTTCATCAGAAAAACTTTCCCAAGGAATCTAACGATCATTGATTTTGTCATGAATCTACGGAAAACAATCATTATCTTTTCACCTCTGTTCATAGTCAACAAATTCATATTATAACATAAGTTAACTCAAATTTGGATCTTTTACCCGCTTTTCCCTTCATAAGCAGTTCAAGAAGATCCAAATTTCTTTTACACTGCTAATCCCAATTCGTTTATACTCTGCCTCCCTAATGGCCATGTTGTAGTATTACATTGCTTTGGCATTCTTCTCTAAGTAATTGTAGTCCTACAGTCACAATTCCACTATCTTTCTTTGAGTCTTGTTCCCTTCGGATCGTCTTCATTGTTTAGTTGGACCGTTTTGCAGTGAACCCCACAAGAACCCCAAACTTCAGTAGGTTATATCCCATAATTACATTTTTGATCCTGTCTTTTCACCTATGCATAGTTGCTTCCGTTAAACTTTGTTTTTATGCTATCATAACCGATCTGACCTAATTTGTGAAGTTACTCATGCTTGACTTCTTCAGATATTTACTCTTGCAAGAGCTTGGCTCCGATTACCAATGAAGGTTATGAATATCTAAGAGGGGGGGGAATTGAGTATGGTTACATAGCCAATTTTCGTCTTTGTTTTGAACTTATAATGAAGAACCAATGGGCTGTAACTGTACGCAGCGAATATAGTAAACAATAAAACACACAGTATTTAACGGAGGTTCACCCAATCTGGGACTACGTCTCCTATCCTAAGTTCTTTATTAATTCTAACTCCGAAAAACAAGGAACTCAGCTCACTCTACATTTTCCCCTACTCCGGAACCAGCACACCCACACTCTTCTGATATGTGCATCGATCACACATCGTAGATCCAACTTTGTTTTGATACTCACAGACACTCACCAGGCCTTCAACCCCTATGTTGAAGCCTTCAATAGTAAATATTCTCTCTTATGACAGTACTCTTAAAAGCTAAGTAAGAGAATTTTTAGCATCGACTCATGCTGTGATGACTCAATAGTAATGAACTTGCTGCTTTTTGTTTTCTCTCAGAAAAATGATCTCTTTAAATCCGTCTGAGAGAGAGTTATGAAGATTGGAATGTGAAGTTGTATATTATATAGTTATGACTTAAACCCTAGTTTCCATATCTATTCTTGCCAAACAAGCAAATCAGTTCTATTGGAAAGTATTTTCTTGTTCGACTTATCCTAAGAATTTACAAAAAGATATATACTCCAAGTTTAATGGCAATATAACATATCAATAATATTTCCGCTGCAAAATATTTTCAAAATTCTTTTAAAATTATTTTAGAAAATCTTTTTAAAACCGCAACCAATATTCCATTCAGGAACACAACTGTCCCCGCTTTGGTTCCTTGAGGTTTATGAATTCTGTTCCAAACTTTGTACAAATTCATAACATACTTAAAACAAACTTAAGGCACTTAGTGTTATTTTACTATTCAATACTACTACAGAGCATATTCGATGAATATCCTAAAAATAAACTTTAATACCAATTCTTCGAATCTTCATGTAATCTTCATGAACTTGAATTTCTCTTCAATTACTTCAATAATTTGAGCACAAGCTTCTTTTCTTCCATGTTTTCGAAAGTTCACACTTCAAGTCTGGAATCAAGCTATTACTGACACACATATAACAACTTAACATGCAATAAAATATATGACTGTTTTCACGCATATAGTCAGGAAAGCTGTACACTGGTCTCGTTACTAGTGTAAGGCTTTCGTGTAATCAACTGTTCCCTGTAACAAACAAGTTAGTTTCAAGGTATTCACAATAAATATTAACTTGTTTGAGGAAACAAGTATCCAAACTAGCTGGTTCCCAGAACCAACTATATTCTTACTTAATCATCCTGTTTCCTGTAATGGTTTGTCATCATTCAAAACTTAAGGGACTCAACACTTGTGAACTTCAGGATTTGAAGTTCAATGGTAACTTTTTCACCTGAACAATAAATAGGAGGGTTCTAAAAGAGTTTTCTCTAAACTTGATAGAACCTTAGTGAATGACAAATGGTTTGATGTCTTCTAAGACTCTAAGGCAWGGTTTTATAATGAACTTAATTTTGATCACTGCACTAATGTCTTATCTGTTTTGCCTTGTAGTATGGGTGAGAAGAAACCTTTTCGGTACTTTTGAATGTGGAAATGTAATTCTCAGTTCCTTCCTACTGTTAAGGCAGCTTGGTCTTCTTCTTTCTTGGGGTCTAAAATGTTCTGTCTAGTCCAGAAACAGAAGAAGGTGAAATAAGCGCTTATCTTGTTGAATAAAGAGTCTTTTGGCAATATTGAAGCTAGATGGACACAGGCCTGGTCTGCTTTGGATACAACCCAATCTGCTCTTCATGCTTCTCCAGGGGATATAGCTTGAGAAATGTAGAAATGGAGGCTCGATTACACAAGGATGCAACTCACAAGGCATATGTCTCTTTTTTGCAASAAAAAGCYAAGATGGTTTGGATCAAGTATGGAGATCAGAATACCAAACTGTTCCACTTGGCTATTAAGAAGAGGGCTATGCAGTATAAAATTTACTCCATTCAAATATGCATGGTAATTGGGTGAAAGATGTTGCAAAGGATCCTTATTATTTTCTAGAGTTCTATAATCATTTGCTTGGCTCCTGTATGCAAAATAGGAAGGAGTTGAATACTGCAATCATGAGTACTAGTCCGAGACTTTCTGAGGAGATGCAGGCTACCTTGGCTGCCCTTTTACTATGTTAGAGGTGAAAGCTTCTATGTGGGCATTGATGGTAATAAGGCCCATAGGCTTGATGGATTTAGCAGTTGGTTTTATAAGGACTGTTGGGAAGTTGTGCACTCTGAGGATAGTTCTACTGTCTTGGATTTTTTTTGTGCATAACAAGATGCTCAAGGAAATTAATAATACTACCATTATTCTTGTTCCTAAGGGTAAGTGTCCTACTTCAGTGATGGATTTTCGTCCTATTTCGTGTTGTAATACCATTTTCAAAGTTGTATGTGGTCGTTTAAAGCTTGTCCTCCCTCATTTGATTGCTGAAAATCAGAGTGCTTTTGTTCATTCCCATTTATTGTACATAATATCATGGTGTGTCAAGACTTGGTGAAAGAATGTGGTTGGAAATATGCTTCTCCTAGTTATCTAATCAAGTTGGACCTTAGGAAAGCTTATGATACGGATGAGTGGGATTTTTTACGAGAGATCTTAACTTGTCTACAATTTCCTTCTCATTTTCTCGAGTTGATCATGTCTTGTGTTTCCACCCCAAAGTTCTCCTTTTGTATAAATCGTTCTTTGCATGGTTTCTTTGCCTCGAAAAGAGTTCTTCGGCAAGGGGATCCTTTATCCCCTTTGTTTTTTGTTTTTTGTATGGAAAACATGTCTAGGATGCTGAAGATTATTGCTAAATGGAGGGAATTCAGCTTTCATCCTAGAAGTCGAGCAATGGGGCTCACTCATCTTTATTTTGTATATGTTGTCATCCTTTGTTATAAGGGGGATCCTTCTTCTATCAAGATGTTGATCAAGGCTTTCAAGGTGTTCTCTCATACCTCTGGCTTACATATCCGTCCTTAGAAGACTAAATTATTCTGTGCTGGAATGAAACAAGCTGATGTAGATCATATTTTGCAGTATTTTGGGTTTAATAGAGGTTTTTTTTCCCTTTCGTTATTTAGGGGTTACAACATGTGCAAAAAGGATTTCTAAAGTCTAATGTGATCATTTTGTTGATAAAATTTGTGCTAGGATTAGAGTTTGGAGCTCTCAAAATATGTCATATGCTGCTCGGCTTGTCCTCATCAATTCAGTTATGCTTAGCTGTGCTGCATATTGGGATCAGATCATGATCCTTCCCAAGGTTGTGCTGGACCTGGAGAACGCCTGGTGTAGGGACATTCTTTGGTTTGGAAAGGTGTGTTGTAAACCTGGACAAATTGCTTGGCATTTTTGGGCGTTTTATGTGTTTTCCCGCCTAAATTCTACGAACACAACCTATTACACATTTTTAAACATTGATCATGTCATATTTTATTCACTTAAGCTTTCTAGGTCTTGCTTTAAGGGGTTTAGACACGAGAAGTTCAATTTGGGCCGTGGAATGGCCATTTGTGGCGTTGTATGGGTTTCCGCGCCTAACTTCTACAAAAACAACCTATTACACGTTTTTAAAGCTCGGTCATGACATATTTTACTCACTTAAGCTTTTTAGGGCTTGATTTTAGTGGTTTAGACACGACAAGTTCAATTTCGGGCACGAAATGGCCTTTTTGGAGAGTTTTATGGGTTTTCTCGCCTAACTTTTACAAACACAACATATTACACATTTTTTAAGATCGATCATGTAATATTTTATTCACATAAGCTTTTTAGGTCTTGATTTTAAGGGTTTAGACACTACAAGTTCAATTTGTTCCCTYAAATGGCCATTTTGGAGCGTTCTATGGGTTTTCTCGACTAACTTCTACAAATGCAACCTATTACACATTTTCAAAGCTCAATCATGACGTATTTTATTCACTGAAGCTCATTAGCTCTTGATTTTATGGGTTTAGACACGACAAGTTCAATTTGGGTCGTGAAATGGCCATTTTTGGGCGTTTGGTGGGTTTTTGCGCCTAACTTCTACAAACGCAACCTATTA
>SNQN01001114.1:17543-45272 GCA_008642245.1 Bassia scoparia
TCATGTCATATATTTTTCACTTAAGCTTTTTTTGTCTTGATTTTAGGCGTTTAGACACGACAAGTTCAATTTGGGCCGTGAAATGGCCATTTTGGGCGTTTATGGGTTTTCGCGGCTAACTTTTACAAACGCAACCTATTACACCTTTTCAAAGCTCGATCATGACATATTTTACTCACTTACACTTTTTAGGTCTTGAGTTTACGGGTTTGGAAACGACAAGTTCAATTTGGGCCATGAAATGTGCGTTTGGGGCGTTTTATGGGTTTTCGCACCTAACTTGTACACACGCAACCTATTACACATTTTCAAAGCTCGATCATGGCATATTTTAATCACTTAAGCTTTTTAGGTCTTAATTTGAAGGGTTTAGAAACGACAAGTTCATTTTGGGGCATGAAATGGTAATTTTGGGGAGTTTGATGGGTTTTCGCGCCTAACTTTACAAAAAAAACCTATTACATGTTTWTCAAGCTTGATCATGACAAATTTTACTCACTTAAGCTATTTAGGTCTTGATTTTAAAGTTTTAGACACGACAAGTTCGATTTCGGGTGTGAAATGGCCATTTTGGGGAGTTTTATGGGTTTCCGCACCTAACTTCTAGAAACACGACCTATTACATGTTTTCAAAGCTCGATCATGGCATATTTTACGCACTTAAGCTTTTTAGGTCTTTATTATTAAGGTTTAGACACGAAAAGTTCGATTCGGGCGTGAGATGGCCATTTTGGGGAGTTTTATAGGTTTTCGCGCCTAACTTCTACAAACACGACCTGTTACACGTTTTCCAAGCTCAATCATGACCTATTTTACTCACTTAAGCGTTTGAGGTCTTTATTTTAGTGGTTTAGACACGACAAGTTTAATTTCGGGCGTGAAATGGCCATTTTGGGGAGTTTTATGGGTTTTGGCGCCTAACTTCTACAAACACGACCTATTACACATTTTCAAAGCTCGATCATGACATATTTGACGCACTTTAAGCTTTTTAGGTCTTGATTTTCAGGGTTTAGATACGACAAGTTCGATTTCGGGCGTGAAATGGCCATTTTGGGGATTTTTATGGGTTTTCGCGCGCCTAACTTCTGCAAACACGACCTATTACAAGTTTTCAAAGCTCGATCGTGACACATTTTACTCACATAATCCTTTTAGGTCTTGATTTTAGAATTTTAGACACAAGTTTAATTTGGGCTTTGAAATGGCCATTTTCGGGCGTTTTATGTGTTTTCGCGCCTAACTTCTACAAACGCAACCTATTACACATTTTTAAAGCTTGATCATGTCATATTTTATTCACTTAAGCTTTTTAAGCCTTGATTTTAGGGGTTTAGACACAATAAGTTCAATTTGGGTCGTGAAATGGCCATTTGTGGCGTTTTATGGGTTTTCGCGCCTAACTTCTACAAAACACAACCTATTACACATTTTCAAATCTTGGTCCATGACATATTTATTCACTTAAGCTTTTTAAGTCATGATTTTAGGGGTTTAGACACAATAAGTTCAATTTGGGTCGTGAAATGGCCATTTGTGGCGTTTATGGTTTTCGCGCCTAACTTCTACAACACAAAACTATTACACATTTTCAAATCTTGGTCATGACATATTTTACTCACTTAAGTTTTAGGTCTTGATTTTACGGTTAAGACACGACAAGTTCAATTCGGGCGTGAAATGGCCATTTTGAGGAGTTTATGGGTTGCGCCTTAACTTCTACAAACACAACCTATTACACATTTTTAAAGATCGGTCATGTCATATTTTATTCACTTAGTCTTTTTAGGTCTTGATTTTAGAGGTTTATACACGACAAGTTCAATTTGGGCCCTAAAATGGCCATTTTGGAGATTTTATGGGTTTTCGCGCGTAACTTCTAAAAACACAACCTATTACACATTTTAAAGCTCG
This sequence comes from Bassia scoparia, assembly GCA_008642245.1. Classification (NCBI taxonomy): domain Eukaryota; kingdom Viridiplantae; phylum Streptophyta; class Magnoliopsida; order Caryophyllales; family Amaranthaceae; genus Bassia; species Bassia scoparia. Next base: position 19,458 of record SNQN01001114.1, read on the forward strand.
ATCATGACAACTTTTACTTACTGAAGCTTTTTAGGTCTTGATTTTAGTGGTTTAGACACGACAAGTTCAATTTGGGGCATGAAATGGCCATTTTGCGGTTCTAATGGGTTTTCAAGCCTAACTTCTACAAATGCAACCTCTTACACGTTTTTAAAGCTCGATCATTTCATATTTTACTCACTTAAGCTTTTTAGGTCATGATTTTAGGGGTTTAGACACGACAAGTTCAATTTGGACCGTGAAATCCTAAACACCAAATGCAAATCATAAAAAAGCAATCCTATTCGTACTGATCGGCTTATAAGCCGGAATTCCACTCTAAACATCAAATGCAATTCATTAAAAAGAAATCTTATTTGTACTCATCGGCTTATTAGACGGAATTCCGTTCTAAATATCAAATGTAAATCGTAAAAAAACAATCCTATTCGTACTCATCGACTTTTAAACCGGAATTCCGCTCTAAACATCAAATGCAATTCATAAATAAAAACATTCTTATTCGTACTCATCGACTTTTAAGCCGGAATTCCTCTCTAAACATCAAATACAGTTCATAATAAAGCAATCCTATTAGTACTTATCGGCTTATAAGCCGAAATTCTGCTCTAAACATCAAATGCAAATCGTAAACAAAGAGGAAATCATAACCATCACTTCCTTGGCCTTTTTGTTAACCAGTTGCGGTAGCTTCCCTAACAACTTCTTGAAGTGAGTGTCGAGGTAGAGTTCGGCAGCGTTAGGCAACTTCCCTCCTTTTGCCTTAACCAACACAAACAATCGTACCATATTTAAGGTGATATAAAAAGATTTTAACAAACGAGTATTACGATACTGGTATTAAAAAAACTACCAATTTCTTAACTCGCTGAATGGTGGAAACAGATCCCTGGCAGTGAGATGCAGGGGCGACGCCACTAGCGTTGCCGACTCCCCTATTTTCCTTTGACTCAGGCGACTTCTTCTTGGATTTTTCCTCATTCAGCCTGTCCCTCAATGCCTTGTACAACTCATCTCCAAGCCTACCGAGTCGTTCCTTCCTTTTGTGAACTATGCTTTGAGACGGTTTTTTAGCCTTGGCATCATATGTTTTCTGCACTGTGCCCTCGAACTCAGGCTTCCAATTGTACATTTTCTGCATTAGACAAAAGACAAAGAAATATGTTAACATASAACATTATATTAAAAAAATAAGAAACCACTATTTTTATGAAGTTACATAGTTCGTCTTTCTCACCTTCCATATGTCCCACCAATGATCCTTAGTATCCTTATCTACCTCACTGTAGTTCTTCAAAGGCTCATGGAAGTAGGCCATCATTGCAGCTATTATAGATCGAACAACATCGGTCTTGTCGAACCTTGCACACAAAACATAATAAGATTAAACAACATATGAATTCAATTTAATTCAAATAGTCAAAATATTAGAAAATTAAATAACTTTGAAACTCATCATAGGTCACTCGAGTCCAACTCTCGAACTGAAGCGGTGGACGTAAAAGCCTGAGGATCTGGAGTAGGCTGAGATGAAGTATGTTGAGACAGAGGAGGCTAAGACGGAGGAGGCTGAGACGCAGGAGTAGACTCGGGCATAGGAGTAGCCTAAGACAGAGAAGCAGTAGAGTAGGTTGAGATACAGTTGACCACTGAGGCACCGTAGAAGCCTGAAATGGAGGAGTCTCGAAATATGGAGCCTGGAAAGATGGAGTCCCAAACTGGAGGTGATGAGCTGCCCGTGCACCGGATGAGGATTAAAGAAAAGGAAGGTGAAACCATCGTCCGTCTCTTAGACAACTCAACATGACGACCGAGGTCACCAGGACGCATCGTTGGCATAGACCTAGTAGGACGAGCTTTAGCGGGAGCTGAAGACTGAGCCAGAGAATGATGGATTGGCTTGGAGTGTTGGTCGGCAGCCTGCGACTCAAAAAGGGGTCGAGATGTGTCTTTCATACCAACATAACACGCCGTTTTGATGCCATGTTCCTGATAAAGTAATAACTAAATTAATCATACCGTTAATAGTTATTGAAAGAAAACAAAATCACAAATACAATGTGCATGGAAATGTACCCGAATTAACCAATAATGAATATTGCCCTTAGCATGCACATGCATTAATAAACGCAAAAAATAAAAGTCATATATCAAAAACTAACCACTCAGAGTTAATATATTTAAGAAGGTCGAGAGAAAACTTAATAAACATAAATTACTACAATTATTACAATAACCTTGTTTTTTGTTTCAAATGACAATAAATTGCTACAATTAAATTAAATTTAAATTACATCCTAATGAAACAAACAGAGGTCATCAACGTCCTCGTCATTATCATCAACCATGTCTTCACTCCAATCACTGCTAAGTTCCTCACCATTATCACCGTCTTCTTCAGCTAGACTTGGAATAACCACATCTTTGTCATCTTCACCCTCAATGACCTCGTAGTCTGGTTTCTCGTCTGGAGAACATAGACGTACGGGAAAAATGGATGTTTCCTCTTATAGAACATCTGAGTACACTGGTGCATCAACCTCTGACCTAGCTTTATCTTGAGCACAGCCCACCACTGCACTTTGTCCCTCTTAAGGCTAGGATAAAGTGCATGATACACCTGACTGGCTTGGTATGACACAACGAAGGTGTCGTAACACGGGAGCCTCCTAGTGTGGTTGACCTCTACAAATCTATATTTGTAATGAATATTCATGCCCTTGTCACAATCAAACCAATTGCAGTTGAACAATATCATCTTGTCCTCTACGTGACTCCCGTGGTAAGACAATTGTATCACCTCTTCCAAAGTGCCGAAGTAGTCAACCCCTCCTTGACTCTCAACACACACACCCCATAATTCATGGTTGACTTGTTCCTATCATAGCTTTGTGTGTGAAAATTGTACCCACTAACATATGATTAATTCCAAGTTCTCACATGTTTCGAAGGGCCCATCGCAAGAACTCGTGTGACGTCATCGACAAATTGTGTCTGAAGCACCTAGATTTGTTGAGTGAGTCAATAAATAAAATGAAGGTAAGTAATTAAAAAAGTAGGGAATATAGGGATTGGGAATCCTCACTTGTGTCTTTAACCATGCTGGGTATTGGGATTCGCATTGGATCTAGACGTCATCCCACTTTATTTGAGGATTTGACTGCACTATGTGATCCTAATTGCCTATTATAGTGCACAAGTTCGATGTTAGTCAGCTAAGTCGGCATGCAATATGGTTTTGTAATCTAAGACAGTTAAACTAAGAAAATTACCTTTCATAGTCACTTAGTATGCTACAATTTGCGAGGATGTACAAATAGGCTAGAACGTACTCCCTGTCTGTCAACCAACGTTTACTACCACTCGTTCCTGGTCGACCACAATCCTCCTTAAACAATTCAGGAACATTAACACCATGTTGGCTTTCCACATTAGGGTATGCATTTCTACCCAAGTCCCTCAATTTTGTATCAACCTTTGACTGAAAAATACCGTGAGTGGAAATTACATATCTCCTCATCTAGGCATTCATTGCATATAGAATCTTCAACCCTTGCCTTGTTCCCCACTTTACGTTTTAAGTGGTTAAGAAACCTGTGAGTAAAGGACGCAGTATCAATGTAAATTTCACTTTATAAGAAACAAGTAATGGGGTATAAACGATTAACGATAACTCACCGTTCGAATGGGTACATCCATATGTATTGAACGGGACCCCCAATATATGCTTCATGTGGAAAGTGTACAGGCAAGTGCTCTATGAAGTTAAAGAATGCAGGGGGGAATATTTTTTATAACTTGCATAAGATCTTAGCAATGTTGTTTTGTAGGCGCTTCATCTCACTCAACGTGTTAGTGGGTGCACACAAGTCATAGAAGAATTGGTTGATTTCTGTTGTTGCCTTCCAAATATGAAGGGGAAGCAAATCTTTTAGGTAAACAGGCAACATCCGCTCCATAAATACATGACAATCGTGACTGTTCATTCCATGGAGCCTTTTTTTTATTAACACATCGGCTCAAGTTCAAAGCATACCCGTTAAGAAACCTCAAGTCTTGGATCCATTCACATAAAACCTTCTTCTGCTCCTTGTCAAGTGCGAAAGGTGCCTTGGGTATGAACTCTCGCAGCCTACAAAAACTCTTTATATCTTTCCTCGCGCTAATAGTATCAGAAGTTTCGTCTTTCACGTCCATGACGATGTTGATGAGCTGCTCYAAGAAGTTCTTCTCAATATGCATGATGACTAAGTTGTGCTAATTAAAGCAACAAATCCTTCCAATAAGGCTGGTCCCACAAACAAGATTGATTATCCCATCCCATTTTTTCCTTTATCAATTTCTTTAAAGCATCAAGACCATTAGTCACCACTACAACAAATCGTCACTTGGGCCACAAATTATGCCACGGGAATTATAAATATGTGGCATAATTTCATTTAGCCACGGGAAGAACAAATTATAGCATAAATCTAGGAAATATAGAAAATATTATGCCACGGGAAATGTTTTCATGTGGCAAATATTGTACCTACGCCACAAGTATCTACTATCCTGTGGCAAATTTAACACTTATGCCACAAAATAACAATTTTCCCGTGGCAAGAATACACTTGTGCCACAATATAAATTTTTCGTGGCTACATTTATTTTTGTCATGTGAATGTAGAAAATCGTGACATACAATCATTGTCCTAAGGATATGTGTGGATGTATGTATCTAATTCTATTTCAACTTGAACTTTTTTTTTTGAATGAACTTGAACCTCTTTGAAGTACTAATACTAGTAGAAAAATTGCTATATGACGCGACATTTATGATGGGTTTTGTAAAACCCCGTCATAAAATGACAAAAAAATGAAAAAAAGTTTTATGATCAACCCCATCATAAAATCTACTAAGTGTATTTTTCTTGGTGCTAAGAGAGCCACAAGGGCGGAGATGAGAATCGATTTCATGATTTGAACTTGAAGAAAACTTTAACCACTTGAACTAACCCTCACTCTCAATGTCTACGAATTATGAAGTATATGATATGGCTTTTATTAAACCCAACCATATGAGTCATTATTTTTAATTTTTACCTATCACATAACCATATACAAATATACAATGGTCCATACTTTAATTATTTTTGAATCAATTGTCTCACTTAACTTTAATCTCCTCTTTCTTCTCACCTCTTGCTCGAAATACCAATAAAAACAAAACCTAGCTTCCATTGTTTCCTCAATTCTGAGCTGCAAGTGACGACCAAGTCATTGCCAGACCGCTAATGTTCGCCGCCGTTCTCAAACACCGCCATCGTCTTTTTCTACGCTGCATTGTTCGCCACCGCACCTCAATTTCAACAACTGCTAGAAAAACACCACACCTCCGATAAAGGCCAAATTTCATGCATTATTGTGTACTCCTCTTCTTCCTTTTCTCTTTCCCCCTAATTTCATGAATAATTGTGGTTGAATTTTTTAAAGAAAAACTTAGGGATTTTTTGTTCAGATTTAGGGTTTTTCTTGTTTCAATTTATTTGTTTGAATCTCGATTTATATTTGTTCAGATTAACATTAAATAAGTGCTTTTTGTTTGAATTATTTCAGAATCAAATTTTGCAACGATCTTGATTTATTGCAAGCTATGTTCAGATCTCGACCTTTTGCAACGATTAGCGCGTGGTAATTTAGGTTTGTTCACTTCTTTTTTTCCTTCTCAATGTTCTTTATATTATACCGATTCTATACTGAAATTTCTCAATTAAACATGTTAGGGTTCTCTTCTCATTCTGCAGCAAGAATGATTCATTTTTAACTTTTCGTTCTCTCAAATATCTCCTCTCTCTCTCTCTCTAAAAACTCAGATATAATTTTCTGATACCCTAAAAATTCAATTATTCAATTAATTCAKATCTTTCAAAGGGTCTCCAATCTTTATTCAAAATCTCAATTTTCAACTCGTGATGTTGGTACAACCTATTTGCAGCGCGCGGCGGTGCTCGGGCAGTCGTTCATTGGACGCGGGTATGCGGTGGTGCACTGTACTAGTCTGCTGGATGCGCGGTGGTCGGTGTCGACTCTACTTTAGATTGTCTCATTTTTGGAATATTGCAAATTGCAATTGCAAACCCACCAAGTGACGAAGAGAAAGTAAGCTTCAATTCACTTTGCAATTGCTTTTCATTTTTTTAATTTTAATTAATAAAATTTGATTAGTTGCATAATGTCAGATCTTTGATTTTTGTATGCTCATGGTTTGGTTGTCTTGTTGAGTACTTGAATTACTTGAATATATTGTTATTGGATACTCTTTTTTAAGCTAATTGCTGAATAATATATTGTTGGATTAGATAATTTATTTGTGCTGATTTTTAGTCTGATTTTCTATTAGTTTTATATGCTTATTTGGTGATTTGGTATTTTTGTGTAAATTTAATTAGAGTAATTGTGTAAAATTTAACTTTCAAAATTTAGTAGTATAAATTTAATTAGAGTAATACAAACATTTTTCAAAGCCTGTTTGTATGAATTTTACAGGAAGCATGTATATGTAATTTAATTGGATTTGAGCGTTGTAAATGGAAGTTTGCAGACTTCACAGTACTCTCAAGGAAAGAGGCCTTGTTCGACCTTTTACTAGTTTTGAGGATGTAAGTAATAGTTTCTGTCATCCCGTTTAATTTTTTGGTCATGACTTCAAGTAATCAAGTGTTAAATACCTTATACTAGTATTTTGCTTTGTGTTACTTTTTGTTTGCATTTTTATCAAATGGGATTTGTAGGGTTCAATTTTATTGTAATATACCCAAAAGATTGAAATTATGTCCGATTGTCATTCAAATACTTGTTTACTGCTTCATTTTCTTCTAAGTTTTGGTACAAAAGCATATAATATCAGATCATCAGGATTAAATAGATGTTATTTCTTGAAAGTCATATTAATTGTCTTATTTTGTATTTTTGTAGGTAAAGGTAAAGGTAAAGGAATAAGTAAAGCCTACAAGGGATAGTGTCATAAAACTGAGGAAGATTAGAGAGAGAAACACCTAGAAAGAGAAACTCTAGGTTTCCATGGTTTTGCTCCTGTGAATGTGGTTTTCTTCCAATTCTTAGGCTTAATCATGGGGAAGAAGAAGAAAATAAGCTATACACCTATCTCTAAGGATGAATTACGCAGCTTATTCTCCTCTAATTCTTCTCAATCGCACAAAAAATGATCGTCTTTTGCATTGAAGCCTGCTGCCCAGTCAACGTACATCACGCCATCAGCTACCTCGTCTGGATTGAGTTCTGGACTTCGTGAAGGCCATTCAGTGGCTATTACGAACCCCTCTCAAGCTGGGAAGGGTGCTAGACGTGATGCCACTCCTTCCCTTCATCCCAAGAATGCACGAGACGCTAAACTTTCTGCAGTTTCTGAGATGTGCGAAATGGCTTATGTTTCGTACCAAGGGACCTTCTCCTAGCACCCTCACATCAAAGGGGATGTCCTTGGAGTTTTTGGCCCCTAAAGTGGTGGATGGGAAGTCCTTTGCGACACTAGATGCGGGTGACATTGCCATGGGTAATGCTACTTGGAACAATGCCATTGTGCTCTATGTGATTGGTAAGGCACCAACTATTGTTGCTCTCAATAAATACATTGCCATCAATTGGTCTTTTATTTCCAAGCATACTATATTCAAGCATGATGATGGTTACTTTGTGGTGCGCTTTGAGTCTCCAAGTGACAAGGAAAAGGTCTTGCAAGGAGGGCCTTACCTCCTTAACAATAGGCAAATTGTTGCGAAGCCTTGGTCCTCGTCCTTCAACTTTCACAATGAGATCCTTTCTACTCTACCTTTTTGGATTAGGCTACCTAATTTGCCTCTTAATTGTTGGACTTCGGGTTCTTTGAGCCTTATTGCAAGTCTTGTTGGGAAACCGATTTGTGCCGATGAGTGTACATCAAAGCAACTTCGGATTTCCTTTGCTCGCGTCTTGGTTGAAGTTGATGTTACTAAACCTTTGGTTAAAAGTGTCAACATTGAGGGGTTGGATGGTGTTGCTCTTGAACAAAAAGTTGTATATGAATGGGCTCCACCGTTTTGTAGCAAGTGTCATATCTTAGGACACAAGTGCCCTGAGCCTAAGAAAGAGACTAAGAAACTTAAAGCACCTAAGAAAGGATCTACCCCACAAGCTTCTAAATGGGTGCCAAAGAATGCTCCTCCACAACAAGGCAAGGGTGCTTCAGCAAGTGAGGTTCGTAGTGATGTCCCCCCTAGGGCTCCTCAAGCTTTTTCGACCTCTACCAAGATAACTACTCCGGTTCAAAGATCATGGTCGCCCAAGGCTAAGAAAGGAGAATGGATTAATGTGGATAAAGGCTCTAAGGCTCCGAAAAAGGCTCCAAGGTCGCCTACTATTGCAAAGCCTAGTTGCTTCTTGGCTTTGATGGACATCAAAGAAGATGAACCTTTGGAGAGTGGACCTATAGTCTTTAGTCCCTATTTGACTTGATTTGCTTAAGTTTTGCTTGTATTTTGGTTCCTTTGTTGCTTTTTCTTTAGATTTTTTTACGCTTGTTGTAGGATTCCTTGGAAGTAAGTACTTACTATCTTGGATTTCCTTGTATTACTTTCTTTTGGTAATGAATAATTACTTTTCATTGCCAAAAAAAAAGCCTACAAGGGATAAAGGGAGCGTTTGCATTAAGTTTCCTACATTGGGATTTAGTTCAATGTGTAGCTAATGTATAGTAATTCTATCCAATATTTGTATTGTAAAAATATATATAAATTCGTTCGCAAATGTCATCCTATGTAAGCTTGTATGGCCAATACTTATTATAATATTATTATAGTATTATATATGTAATAATAGTGGTAATAATAGAAAAAAGTAATTAATTAGTCACAATAATACTTTTTGGCTAGAGGTTAGTTAGCCATGAGAGCACTCGTAGCTAACATATATATTTTAGCCACGATAGTTATTGTGGCACGGTATAATTTTTAGCCACGTTAACACTTGTAGCAAAAGAAATTAATTATCCACTAGTAATTGTGGCAAGTGGCTTGTTAGCCACGAGAGTTTTTGTTGCAAACTTGTATTTTAGTCACGTTAATATTGCTAGCAAAAACAGTTAGTTAGCCACAATAGAACCTTTGGCAACAGATTTGTTAGCCATGGGAGCACTCGTGGCATGTTATTTTTTAAGCCACGGGAATAAACGTGGCATAAAAATCAATTTATGCCACGCCCTTAGTTTTCCTGTGGCAAAATCTTAGCCACGGCCACTTGTGCCACGGAAARAAATTTGAGAATTCCCGTGGCTAAACGACATAGCCACGAGAATTTTCAACTTGTGCCACTATTCTTAACGTGGCACAAGATGAAATTTGTTGCAGTGCACTCTTAGTAAGTCCTTCACAATCTGCCATAATTCCTCACCAGACATGATATGAGGAGCCGAGTCATTTTCTACTTTGTTCTTAGAGAAAGCTGTCGTATTCTTTCGGAAGGGGTGGTCGGAATCTAAAAACTGACGATTGCAACCAAACCATGATATTTTGCCACCATGTTTTAGCCAATATGCCTTGCTTTTCTCGATGCAATATGGACACGCCATAAAACCAAACAAGCTCCAACCTAATAACATACTATATGCTGGAAAGTCACTGTTAGTCCACAACACAGTTACTTGAAGATTGAAATTTTGCTTCTTTGAGATGTGATAAATCAAGGACTCAACCGACCACAGCTGCTTCAGCTCGTCAATCAAAGGTTTCATGTAGAAATCCTATTTATTCTTCGGATTTTTTGGCCTAGGGATAAGCAAGGAAAGGAAAATGAAAGGTTTTTTCATGCACATGTTGTAAGGTGTAGTGAGAATAGGCCAACAAAAGTATTGCTTTCTAAACTTCCTGAAAATGGAAAAACCATCAGTGCACAACCCAAGTCTGACATTTCAAGGCTAGCATGCAAAGTCCGTAAAGGTCCAGTCGAAGTGCTTTCAAGCTTCACTGTCACTTAGGTGTGTCATGTTCCCTTGCCCTCGACAATTTTCAGAATGCTATGTCATATACTAAGCAATGTTTCTAATGAAAAACATCCTTTGCAATCGCGGTGTTATTGGGAAGTACACCAGAAAGCTTGCGGGAACCAAACTGTCATTTGAAGTCTTCTTGTATCGATTCGACCCGCAAGGACGACACTTATCAAGCTGGTCATCGTCCTTCCAATACAACATACATCCTTTCGGGCATGCGTGTATGTTCTCGTGAGGAAACTCTAATCCRTTGAGTACCTTCTTTGTGTCATAGTAGGTATTACACTTAGTTTTTTGGGTGGTGGGGAGCGCAGCACTCAACAATGACCCAATATCATCTACGCACCTATGCGGCAAGTTGTACTCATGCTTCAAATTAATCATTCTAGAAGCCATCTCCAACAACGAGATGTTGCTTCCATCATAGAACGGCTGCTGGGCTACCGTAAGCAACTCGAAGAACATCTTGGCTTCCGAATTTGGTTCTTCTTCGGCTGAAGTTGCCTCCTCAAGGAATGATTAGTCCACGTTGTTCCTGAAAGCATCGACAACAATTTCCCGGTAACGATTCGGTTGAGTAGGAGACGAGGTGGACCCTCTACTCGCCCTTTCACCGTGACATAACCATTCATAGTAGTTCAGAGTGAACCCCTTCTTATACGAATGTACCTTTAAGTCCGGCACATCCAAGTATTTCAAGTTTTTACACTGAACACACGGACATCTTATCTTGTCTCCATCATTGAGCTTGGGGTGTTGTTGAGCGAAGGCAACAAACTCATTCACACCTTCGATGAACTCATCCCAAAGTATGCGGTTCTGATCGTGTCTATTGTACATCCACTCACGCTCCTTCCTTTTCATTTCGATTAAGTCTATTCTAAGCAATAAAAAAATATCAGTTCAAAGGATTTAAACATCCTTCAATGTCTTCACCCCTATCTTATTTTAGCCTTTCTTAATTCTTTATAAAGCTTTTTTATGTGATGCACATGTGTGTGTGTGTGTGTATGTATGTGTGTGTGTGTGTGTGCGTGCGTGCGTGCGTGCGTGTGTGTGTGTGTGTGTGTGTGTGTGTGTGTGTGTGTGTGTGTGTGTGTGTGTGTGTCGCTTTCCCAATTTTCAACCAACAATCGCGTTTCGTGATTTCCAATCGCATTGAAGTTTATTTTCATTAATCAAACCTACGGGAAATTTCGCTTGCCCAATTTTCAACCAACATCACATTTCGTGATTTCCAACCACATTCAAGTTTATTTTCATTAATCAAACCTACGGGGGATGAGTTTGTGCAGTTTTAGCGGTCCTAAGGTCGTTTAGGAAACGAAAATGGGTAAATGGCTAATAAAAAAGTCTCGATGAGAGTTACGGTGTAAGGATTAATTTAATTGATTAGAGTCCCTGATTTCCAGAGATTCTAGGGTTGATTTTCATCTTCACCCTTTATTTCTCTCTACACATCGAAAACAAAGTCTCGGTGGAACTATCATTGAAAATTGAAAACACAAAAATACTTAATGGCTAATTAGGTGTCCTGTAGCCGTAGGTTATACTGGGAAGCTCTATTCAATACACCAACTACTGTTCACATGTACTCAAATCCTTTCAGCAACTACTGGAAATTTGGAATTCTATCTTTGAAAGTGTTACCTTCTATTTATGTAGGCATTAGAAGAACATAATTTAATTTGCTAAACCAACTTATATCAACACAAATGACTACAATCGTGTCAAGATATTGAATTCCTCAAAAGGAATGCATACATCCATACAACAACAACAAAAATTTCAACATTTTAAATCTTAATCATCTTATTTAATAATAGCATCAACAAAGTGTTCTGCACGTTAAAAATACTAACTAAATTTCATCATAGTAGCAAACATAAAAACGAATTACAAGTAACTGTCTTTACAGAAGTGACATGAAACAAATGAACTTATAATATCGACATTCAACTGCTACTTGACGTGCTTCCCGCCAACGGTCGTTGAAATTCACCAAGATGGAGGCTATCAAACAACATTTATAAACCTAACCTTGAGACTATACAAGTATAGCGGCAAGCAAAGGGTCGATCCACAAGGAAGTGTTGTTCACTTGAGACTCAAGACTTGATTTGGGGTGAAAACTAAGTTTGAAAAGTGGTTTTGTAGTAAGAACTACAAGGAAATTGAACTAAAAGCTTTGAAAACAAAAGGACTAAGCACTTAGGATCACTAGGTTTCCTAATCTTACACAACCAATGCCAATCTAATGGATGACTCAACCTAAAACAAGAATCATTGCAATCCTAAAATTCAATTGAATTCATTTCCAAAATCCTTCAATCATTCCAAAAAAAAGCTTGAATGGGAATCCCTTCCTCACCCTCTCTTGTTCATGTCAAAATAAATTAGATTATTTGTTCCAACCCATTACCCAATCCCTTGGTGAACTTGGGATGAACACTCCTTCACTAACTAATCAAATTAAACCAACCTTCTAACCCCTTAGTGAAATTGCACTAGAAAGCTTAGGAAACCACAACAATGGGGAAACTCATCATGAATTGAGCATTTAAGTATAATCATGACATTGGTTAAACTAGATTAAGGTTCCTAATTACCTAGGCATGAAGACTACTCATCACAAAACATTGCAAAGAAGATGAAAACTATAAGAATTAAGCATCAATTCAAAGGAATTACCGTTGAAATTGAAATTGCAAAAACTCACAATAGGGTATTAAAGAAGTGCGATGAAACTACTCAAAACTACTCAAAAACAATCACAAAACATGTAAAAACAATAAAGGAAACAATCTAGCAACAATAGAAACAAGAATCAAAGCATACAAAGAAAACCCAAAAAATTCGAAAATCTAAGTGGTACGAAAATTGCTTTAAAAATACTTAAAACTGAAATGAAAGGTAAGAATCATACTCTACTCGTCGAGACGGTCGATTTGCATATAAGATTCGTCAAAAACAAACAATAAACGAGGAAAACAAATTCTTGAACCTAAGCTCTAATGGAGTTTTCTTTCTCCTCTAAACTACTTGGGGAAGAAGATGAAGAAAGAAAGAAAAAATTTCTGAAAATAAAATGCAACTAAAACTAAAACTAATTCTAATTACAATATAGTACCATTACCGCGTACTTTCTCCTCACACAACTATATATACTTCTCCCTAACAAGTTTTGCTAAATATTACAAGTTTGTCATTACTAAACTCACATAAGTGAATGCTCGAAAATCAACACCATTTTCAAACGGCCATAACTTTTGATGTAGAGTTCCGATTGAGTCGTGCCATATGTCATTGGAAAGCTCTAGATTTCTAGTTTCKAACGCGATTTGTCTAGCATCAACATGCATATCATATCAAAAGGTATGAGTAAAATAGTGAACGTTGCGCGTGCAGGTCCGGAGGCGCGGGCCATACCTCGATGCGTAGGCCAGGTGCAGGCCAATCCTCGAGTTGCGCGCCCACTCCTTTTGGTTCAGGAAACAGAAGGAGGAACTGCAGGCGCGGGCCATGTGCGGGCCAGACTCCTTTGCTCTACTCAACTGCCTCAATTTCGGATGTCCATAACTTCGCGCTCGGTGATCGGATTGCAGCTTATAATATAATGTTGGAAAGCTCGCGGAGTCTACTTTATAGTGTAAAAAGTCTCACCTGCAAATTCAAAGTTTYTAGAAAGATATGTCTCGAAAAAAGTGTTAGGGTACATGAAACATTACTTTAAAGCTCAACCATTGCAAATATAACCAAGCCAACTTGCAACAAAGCACATCACTAGCACTTACACACCATGGAAACTTGTAAACACTCACAACAATTGCAAATAGCAATGAGGAGAAATCAAGTTAAAAACCTACAAAACCACTAAAAACCACTAAAACTCCACAAAACTATACAAAGTAGAAATCTATCTAAAAAGCTAGTAAAATGATATCGAAAACACACAAAATGGCCAAAATAAAGGAGAAGTAAGTGCCTAAATGTGACCATTTTTGGCACTTATCAACTCCCCCCAACTAGGACCTTTGCATGTCCTCGAGCAAAGTAAAAAATCACAGGAGGTTTAATGCCCACACATAAGGAACAAGACCCTACAAAACAAGATTTTTTGCGTTTTTTCCACTAGACGAAGAACATTCAGGTGTTAGCCGTTGCATTCTTATATTTGGATTTGGATTCGAACTCTTCCTCTCCTTTCCCATGGTGAAATTTCAATGAAGTTTGGAGAAGAAACTCTAACTCATTAAGAAATCGCCTTTAGGAGCTTCTCTCACTTTACATAAAAAGTTCTTTTCAAACAAATTTCTACAACTAACATTAAAAAAATAATACTCCGTATGACAAAATAAATAAAAGCTGTAAAATTTTGAAGTGTAAGTCATTAATAAAAATAAACAAAGTGTAAGTACATGTAAGTAATTATAAAAAACAAACCTAGGCTTTATGAAATTAATTAAATTCGAAAACTTGATTTATTGTAGTGAATTTTTTTATTTATTTAGATACTACCGCCTATTTTTAATGTTCTTTGCAATTTTTTTCATTTGGATGATTTTTTATGTTCTGTGCATTGTGTTTTATTTCATTTTAGGACACACTCTCTCCTATTTTTTTAACCATACCTTCCATTACTTACCCCACTTTTCCATACTTTCCCCCTTTTACACATATGCTCTCCTACCTTTTGACCCTACTTACATTATAATACATTATTTCTGGTTTTTTCCTCAAATAGTAAATGCACACTTCATRAAAAATCGGTGGGAGTAAGATATTATTTTATTTAGATAAGATACATATCATAATATCATTATTTATTGGAAAAATGGAATTTAATAATCCCAACTTTTGCCACTCTTCTCAAATTAATCTGATCCAAGGTTTATTTCTTAATAATCCTTTTTTAATACCTTATCTTCTCAAAACAATCCTTTTGACCTTTAACCTGTTAACCAGGTAAAATTATTCTTTTTCTTTTTTTTTTTTTGTTTTACGACTCCTAAATTATCCACCATTCAACCCTCACCACCACAATAACTCCACCCTCCATAATCAACCACCACCGCACCACCGCACCCTCTCACTCCCTACCACAACCACAATCAACCCCAGCCGCCCGCAACCCACCACCACCACAACTCGCGAAACCACCAACACCACAACTCACGAAACTCGCAACCCACCCAGCGAACGACCTACCCAGCGAACGCGAACCACCAACAAACGCGATTATGTAGATGTTGTTCGATTGTTTAGTATGATGGCGGCGATTCAGTGGTTGTGGTTATTTGGCAGTGTGTGCTAGTTATTTGGTGGTCGGGGTGGTGTTTAATATATTGGGTTTTGGGTTGCGGGAATGGTTCTGGGTTGCGGGAATGGTTTGGGTTGCAGGAATGGTGTTGGGTTACGTCAGTTGGTGGTGTTGGTGAAGGTGAAGGTGGTTGCGGGAATGGTTTTGGGTTGCGGGAATGGTGGTGATTTTGTGGCAGTTGGTGGTGTTGGTGAAGGTGAAGGTGGTTGCGGGAATGGGTTTTGGGTTGCGGGAATGGTGTTGGTGGTGTTGGTGGTGATTTTGTGGCAGTTGCGGGATGAAGGTGAAGGTGGTGCGAGGAGGGCAGGGCTTGGTGTGGGTGGTGGTTATGGCAGGCTGGTGGTTGAAGGAGTAGGGAGCTGAGTAGGCTGCTGCTGCAAATGCAAAGAAGAAGGGAAAAAAAAAAAAAAAAAAAAAAAAAAGGAAACCGGTTAAAACCTGCTCCAGCAGGTTAACAATTGGTAAAGGCTCGTTAATAGAAGATTAGGGATTAAAATAGGATTATTAAYAAATAAACCTTGGATCAGATTAATTTGAGAAGAGGGGCAAAAGTTGAGATTATTTAATTCCATTTTTCCATATTTAATTAGATAAAATAATTTTTCTTTAAGTATGTTTTAATAAGATTTTTTTTTACAGTTAGTTAAATATATAAAATATTTTTTTAAAAAAAAAAACTAAATATTTTATAAAGTTTTTTTAATGGAAAAAAGGTCCACACAAAAGTTATCAATCAAATTTGGGTGTTTGCTTTATAATATAACATAGATATTCCCTTCGTATAGCAATTCTCTCAACACTTTCTAAAAATGGATGTAACATAATTCTAGCAACACTTGTACTTATTTCTATTTTTGGTAAGTTTTTTTATGTAGATTACCGAAATACCTTTACTATTTTTCTTAATCATCAAATTAACCACATTTTTATCTTTATTTGGCACCACTAGTACAATGCTTTTTTGGGACCACTAGTACATTGCGTTTGTCATATATGTTTTCCCTCTAAATTAAAAAAAGTACTTATCAACCTCACTCCATCACATGCTTTTTTTTTTTTTTGAAAGGATCCATCACATGCTTCTCCACTAATCATAATTACCCTTATTTAGGAAGTTAGTGTTAGAGTATATATTATATTCCTGGGCCTCAACCATTAGCTTAAGCTTTTGGTTGAGGCCCAGGAATATAATATATACTCTAACAAAAGTCACGGGTTCGAATCTCACCTCTCTCTCCTTTCAAAGTGGAATTAATTCGCGCTAGGTATGAGTGAGCCTGTGCTGCGTCCACATTTCAAGCCCAAAGGGCCTTTCATGTGAGGGGGAGTGTTAGAGTATATATTATATTCCTGGGCCTCAACCATTAGCTTAAGCTTTTGATTGAGATGGTCCGGTTAACAGTTAGTACTCACTAATACGGGAGTGTTACGAAAATTGCGATACGGAGGGAGTATAATTTTATAAATAATGACAATTAGCGAATGATATATCGATTGATGAATCAAAAATGTAGTTATGTCAATTGTATTGTGTATGGAAAATTTGGAGTTTTACTAAGTTGACTAACACTTGATGGCCAATGCTAGATCTTGGTGAGTATATGATAGATTAAAAGAAATGAGGAAGGATGATTTGTTTTTTTTACTAGATAAGATTGTTTTTGAATTTATTACATTTATGATTGTAAAAGAAGTTTCAATATTGGTAACCTACCTAATGTTTACATTTGACTAGGATAACCCATCTCGGGAGTCGGGAGTATAGAAAACTAATGTTTTTTTCAGCTATACTTTTCTTTACTTCATTTTTGACTAGGATAATCTCTCGTTTTTTATACCAAGATACATGGATCTTCTTTGCCAACTATTCTTGTCATTGTTTATTCCCTAATTATTGTACAACAAGGCTAGGTAATGTTGCGTTTAATAAAAAAAAACGGAGGAAGTGCTTTGTTGTTTTCTTATGATTTTACAAGTATAATAAAATTATGTCTCTCATTTTCTTTGATGTCATTTTAATTTGGTCTCCATCACGTCCGTTCTAGATTACAGAAAGAACAAATAAGATATTCATGTTATGCGAGAAATACTCTGTACTTCGTACTAAATCAAACAAATCTCTATATGTATTTGTAATCATATAACCTTCTATAGTCACTTCGATTCTGCAATTTTCTGATAGCTTTCTGCAATAATTTCTGGCATTATACGTGACGAAACCGAAAAAGTTTAGAGCATGTAATTCCTCATTCACTTTCAAGAGCCCCATCATGGTGACAAAATTATAATTTTTGTTGATAATATTTTTACTCTCCAGATATATGCTTATTGTACGGTCGTCGGGGCGTCAACGGGTCGGACTGGGTCCAGTCCGTCTGCATTGGGGGTACAATTTAATGGACGGCTCGGTTTGTTTGCAAGAATTGAATTCTTGATTTTGCATAGTGTGAGTATGCCTGGAGTTGTGTGTTTATACTCGAAACGAGTTGAGGAAGTCGCCACCGCACTTCTTTCGGGAAGCTACGGAACCCAGTTTAAGCCTTGCCTATAATTGCATAAAGCAAGGCAAATGACTCCATGTCTGGTAGTGCACCAACGATCTTGATTAGGAGGACAAGGGTAAGGGTGAAGTAGTTCACAACACCCCCGCATCTAGCAGCCTCTACTCGATCATTACGAGTTCATTGTCCAAAATACAACAACAAAACATATTTCCGTTTTAAACCCTAAGCGTGCAAGATTACTAGGTGAGTTGTTTAACAGAAAGATTTGCATATAGTGTCTAGTTTGTTGTGACATGTGTTGTTAATTCCGTATTCCAGGAGCTTAATGTCGGTTGTCCATTGTTATCTTATTATGCGTGAAACACGAAATTTGCAGGTCTTGTTTAGTGCATGTTATGAGTGTGAGAAAAGCATGCAAGCACTCGTACGAGGAATTAAAAGTTTGCCTTAAAATTGTTTTTAATTTGAATTGTCGAGTAGTTGTTAATCAGTATTACATGCAAAAGTTACATAAAGAGTCGAATTTCTAATCTAGCATGCAAAAGGGTGTTTAGAACTGAGACTTTTGCCTCAAACGTACCTCGCAACACGGTGTCGAAGATCAAGGAGATAGCTTCGAACCCTTAGAAAACCTTTTCGAACCTTAGAATCCTTAGAACCACCTAGATCTAATGGAAAATTGTATTTGAATGTGTTTGTGAGTGTATGAGAGAGTATATGAGAGTATGGACTAGTGAGAGAGAGAGTAAACTTGTGAATCGTCCAAAGTTTTTTTTTATGAACCATGGGAGGGCCTATATTTATGGGCAAGAATCAAAAAAGGAAGAAAATTGGGCGTAACTGCGCCCAGGCTTCTTCCCTTTATTTTGTCTAATTCGACTTACCTTTTTTATGAAAATCGTATAAAATAAAATCGAAATAAAATCAAATAAAATATATACGCAATTTTATAGGACATCCATTGATTTTATACTGATATTCGGGATATTTAGCTTCCTCGGGACCATTGTCTCGAGGAAAAATATCCCGGGATAGCCCGCTTTGCTCAGTTTTGCGTTTTTACTTAGGAAATTCATAAATATTAATCCACAAATCAAAAAATTGTGGAAAAAATATGTAAAAATAACTTGTAAAATTTAGTACTTTATTTTAAAAATGCGTAATTTTTGGAAATGTGTTGATGATTTAATTAATTACTACAAAATTAATTAAATTGCCGGAAACTCCGAAAAATTGCAAAAAATGCTTGGAAAAAATTCAGAACATTCTAGAAAAATATTTTAAAATAGGTTAAAAACATTTGAAAATTTAATTTTTTTTGAGGTGTTAAGTGCTTCAAAAAGTGTTCGGTGTAAGGGAACTTGCCTTTTTTTAGGGTATGTGAAGGTCCTAACTCTCTCAATTTGTCTTGTGTGTAGTGAGGAGTGTCTTATCATTGGCCATCTTGGGTTAGGGARAAATGTAGGTATCTACAATTATAAACTCGAGAAACCTGTGATTTGTGATGCTACTAGGTAATGTCGATCACTTATTCAGATACATCGTGTCTACTCTAGTATCTCCTTTGCTTATGATTTATTGTTATATGAAAGTCATGCAGAGACAACAACAATTTTGGAGGCCTTTAAAATTGGGAATAATCTTAACACTATTTTTCTCTCTAAAGTCTGTTTTTCAATATAAATTTATTCCCTCTTAGTCAGACTTTATACATCTGTTTCCAATTTGCATTGTTGCCATTGCAAATATTTTATTATTAACTAGTATTTTACCTCGGATAATACTCCGGGTTAACACTTGTTTTAATACATAAATAACTACCGAATTTAATTTTTAATGATCAAAATACAAATTATTTTCAAATCAAAAAAGTTACAAATTATTTCTAACAACATAATCATACAAGTTATTTAAAAAAATTCAAGTATATACTCACAATGTACACATACAAGTCATGATTTCATACATTTGATAACATTATAAATAATATAAAACATAAAGGAAATTAATTAATGTAATGCTTCTCTAAAAAATTAAATAAAACAAAGTCAATAATATATTTTGTATTTATCCCAGAGGAGAAAGACAATACGATGCACGAAAAAATTGAATGAATTATTTTATCTACTCCGTAGTAAAAAAAAGTTAAGGTTTTTTTATTCGGAAAAAATAATTAAAGAAATCTTTTAAACATTAAAAAAACTTATAAAACTAAAAAAGGAAAAAAGAAAAGAAAAGAAAAAGAAAAAATCTTTTACCAGCAACAAACACTACTAGAAATGGTGTTCATTTTTGACATTTTTAAAAGGTTTCTTGTCGTTGAAAAGCGTTAAAAAATTCAATGTCGAGAAATTCTTGATACTTTTTTATCAAAGTTTTGTTTAGCATTTTTTGACGCTTTATAATGTCAAGTTGGTTGTTTTTCTCGACAGTTTTTTGAAACTATTCTTTATGCCAAATTGTGTTTTAGCTCCTTGTTTTTGACAACTATAAATGTCAAAAAATGTGATATTTTCGATATTTTAAATAGTTTTAAATGAACCAAAGTTTTATTCATGTTAAATAATATATGATTTGTATTATTTATCACTTATTAACTCACTTACAATATATATAGTAATAAATTAAATAAATAAATTAATTAAAAAAGACATGACTTTTATTATATATATTCTCAATAAAAAAATTCAGAATAAAAATATATATTATCAAATACTTGTAAAGAAGGAAAAAAAAAGAAAGTTTTTAAAAAAAGTAAAAAGAAAACAAAATAGGAAAGTGACACTTGTCAAAAATGTATCTAAAAATCAAGTTATTAAGTATAGTATAGATATCATCAATTGTTGATAAGTAAAATTTAGTAAAAGTACATCCAACTTTCTACAAGTTGATTGATTCTCCCTTCTGAGTTGTGATGATATATTTCTTTTTTACTGTTTTCTTATTTGCAAGTTGGTTTAAAACTTGTTGTGTGTAAATAAGTTTCTTTTTCTATCTTTGAATTGGGTAGTTTACTCAACATTGGTTTGGGCATATGCTTAGATGTTGAGGGATTATTAATTAATCTATGTTACTAAGGATGGTCTACACACTCCATTTTTTAAAAAGTAGGGGACCTTTTTCAAAGACCTTAAGCATGGATCTGTATTCGAGTGTCAAAAATTGGGTTTGAAACATGATCTACCAAGATCCTCCTCAGATCCTTTGAAATTTTTATTTTTATTATAATGTAAGTTGGTAGCCTTATGTTAGTGCTTCAAGTTTTCTAATTAGTGGAAGATCAAGATATTTTTGAATTTATACTTGTACTAATTTATGATTTATTATTGCATGTAGTGACTTGGATGCACTTCATATGTGAAATGTTAAATGAGATATAATCCCCCCATTCCCTATTTTATTGTACATAATATATATTTGGGGAAAAAATTAGAAATAATGTATTATAATGAGAGTGGAGTCAAAAAGTAAAACTAGATCGTTGATAGTGTGTAGAAGGGAGTAAAGTAAGGCCGGAAAAGTGGATAAAGTAAAGGAAAGTGAGGCTAAAAGAAAAAAAACACAATGCAAAGTAATACAGAACCGTCCAAATGGGAAATTTGTACAATGAGTTCGGAATGAAAGGAGTGTAACATATTAACCTCATGTGTCTTTCAGAGTCCGCCATTTTATCCTTGACTTCGTCCCCTTGGCTACGCTACTTCTTCCCACTTTCTTCCAGACGAATAGTCATCACAGAATGCCGATTTTAGGTAACCACACTCTCTCATGGGATGACTTTGCAATTTATGCAACCCTTTGCCTATCTGCCCTCCGATCCTTGTGAGAAGGAAGACTATTTAAGTTGAATTTGCACTGCTTTGGAAAATTATCAAGCGTTAGAATTAAGTCAACTATTTAACCCTTTGCACTGCTAGAATTAAGTCAGCTCTTCGTGAGCGTCTCGTTAGCCATGCCCTAAACCTCCAAAAATACTCTCAAAGCTATCTCAACTTACCTGAACATATCCGTTCAAGTCACCTACAATGAATTATTTACCTTGAACCACCTTAACAAATTCCTCCCAAAATTGTCCCTTATCCCCTGCATCCAAACCAACTTAGGGTGCATAAGCATTTAAATATTGTGGTGATTTCGAGTTGTGACTTGTATTACTACGTTTCTCATTTGTTTTGGTTGGTTTGGTTCGTTGTTGTTCGTTTGATGTTTGGGCTTGACGTGTGTTGATAAATATAAGTCAAGGTGGAGAATTGTGGAGTAATTTGGTTGTGTGCCTTGTATTATCAAGGTATACGTTTGTTTACGGAGTAAATTTGATYAAAGACGCATACCCGGTCGGGGCATTATAATGCCCCGGTCGGGTCTCGGAAAGGCTATTGTCACGAGTCGATTTGGAGAGCTTCGGACCCGGGCGGGTGGCTCAAGACCCGGGCGGGTATGAGCAGCCCCGGGTGGGGCAAGTTACGAGTGAAGAGAGCAAGGGAGAAATGCAGCTTGACCCGGTCGGGTCCCCTCTGACCCGGTCGGGTTTGTGTGACTGCGTGTGTTTGTTTCGGTTTGGATAATGCTGTGTTTGATGGATATTTGCGTGTTGCTGCTTGCCATTGCAATATTGGTTGTCAAAGTATCTCTTTATGGRAGCTTTTTGGGTAGATATCTTTGATATATATTTGTCATATATATATATAGGAATAGGATAATGTGAAAACACAAATCTTAGGTGAAAACTAAAAACTTTTAATCTTGACCGTAGGATTTCGAGATGGACGGTCACGATTTAATCTATTTATATACTTGTATTTCAATCTAGGTACATTGAAGGTTTAAAGGGGTACACGTGTACTGTTCATCAATAGTAGCTGAAAGTCTTGTGTACCCCTTTACTGCTTGTATGTACCCCTTAAAATGTAAAATGTACCCATTTATTTTGGTTTTCACGTTTTCATATAACATGATGATTTTCACTGGGATCCTGACCTATATTATATATATATATATATATACATATAATATATATTATATATATTCACATATTATATATTATATATAATATATTATATATATACACATATATATATATATATATATATAAAACATTATATATATTTATATATTTTATATTTATTATATATAATTATACATATATATATATATATATATATTTATATATATATATATATATACATATACTATATATATATATGATTTTTTTGGGTTTATCCTTTCCGAATTTTGACCCTTTGCTTGTTGCACATCCTATATTATTTTTACTCCGTATATCTTTTGTACTCCCTATAAATAGGTGGTTAAGGTTAATTATTCATTAAAACATTGTTTAGTTATTCAAGCCACTTTTGTGAGGAAAATACATTGAGAGTATTAGAGAGTGAATTCTTGGGAGATTACCAGTCTCTCAATTGTATACCATTTGAATCTCCATAGTAAATATTCGTACGCCAGGAGGACGTAGCTATCGCATTGATAGTGAACTCGTTAAATCTTTGTAGTTATTTGTGTTATTTTTAATTGTTTTGTTTTTGTAGTTTGTTAATATTTCGCGCTTCCGTCACAACAAACTTGGTATCAGAGCGGGATCTACGATCCGGGAAGATGAACACCTACAACCATGAAGATTGAAGAAATTTACGGGTAGGAATTCTTTTTGATATGGCAGATTCAGATGCGACCTTTTAACCAACGGGTATTTGGAAACCTTTGGTTGAAAACTCGAAGGATTCAGCTTGGCTTGAGCGCAGCGGATTAGAGGCGATGAGGAGTGAGGGCTCACTCCTCCGATATTGGTGTGTTATGGCAGCATTATGTATCAACGAAGTGTCCGAATTGAGGATTCGGCTTTGAGTTTGTGGTCCAAATTGGAGAGTTCTTTAATATGACCGACACGTCTGCTTAACTAAACACGCTGTTGTTGAAACACATCGGATTGATTTTCTCTGCGAAATGCTCAGGACGCCTTTAAGGATCCTCTAGAAACTTAATACTATTTTACGTCTTTTGCGTAATTTAGTATGTTCAAATTGAATGAGGATGCTGCTTTTGATTTTGTTGTTTCTTGCCCTTGCTGCAATCATGAGAATTATCTGGTTGAGTCGTTTGTGGTGGGTAAAGAGAATTGTGACTCTAGAAGAAGTTAAATTTGCACTTTATTCTAAAGAGTTGCGTCATAAGGCGGCAACGAATGAAAGCGGTATAGATTCAGGGGTTGGATTAACTGTTAGTAATTCGGCCAATGAAAATAGTTTTAACTCTGAGAAAAATAAAAATTCGAAGAGTAGGGGTAATAAAACTAAGAATATATGCCACTATTGTAAAGAACCCGGTCATTGGAAAAATAAATGTCCTAAAAACCCCAGGAATAGTTCCAATGCCAACATTGCACAACAGAATTCACAATATGATTTAGAGGAGGATTTGGCCTTAACTGTTAGTGGTGCGAGTCTGTCTACGGATCGTTGGGTGTTGGATTCTGGATGTACTTTTCATATGTGTCCTAATCGTGAATGGTTTACTACTTATGAGTCTTTTGARGGTGGTGATGTTATCATGGGTAATAATGCTGCTTGTAAGGTTGTGGGTAAAGGTTCCATCAGACTTAGGATCGCGGAAGGGAGAGTGCATGTTTTGGTGAATCTTAGGCATGTTCCTCAGTTGAAGAAGAATTTGATATCTCTTGGTACTCTTGACAAGGAGGGTTTCACTTTCTCAGGTTCAGGTGAGGAAATGTGTGTTTTGAGGGGTTCGAAGATAGTACTTAAGGGTACTAGATTGGGTACTTTGTATTATGTGCATGGTACTGTTCTGACTGATTCTGCAAGTGTAGCGTCCACAGGTGCAGGTGATGGTCAAAATTGTTGTGTAGAGGAGTCGGTCGCATATGCGTTGCATGTTGCGGATGATATTGAGACATTTGGTTTAGCCTCTGACAGGGAAACCGTTTTGAAAGATCTGTCAGATCGTTCGTTGGATGCTATGGGTGGGGAGTTAGAGTCTCTTCGCGAGAATAAGACAGGTGAACTTGAGAAAGTGCCACGAGGTCGCAAGGCGACTAGCTGCAAGAGAGTTTTGAAGTGGTACGATCGATTTGACAACTTTGAGGTGGAGCATGGAAGCAACGGGAGTCTTAAGACTTGCTGCGTTTATCGTAGTAAGGTGGAGGATTTCTTACATATTTATGTATTTTGGTGTGTTGTTGACATGTTTATTGCAGCTCAGAAGATGTCGAATGTTTGGAAGGAGTTCGTGTCTTGTGTTTGGTTTGCTAGTGCGATGTTTGCTTTGGTTTGCACTAGATTTGCTATTGTACATGRTGTGATTGCTATTGGTAGGTTCTTGTCTCGGCTTAGAAGAAAGCATCGACCGTGTGTGGGGCGATTTGTTCGCTATTTGGTTGAAACGACAGTTGTTAGTCTCATTTATGGGAATGAGAATTTGTGCTTGGTGTTTGGTTATTTTGGTTTTGATTTTGCAAGTGATTTTGTTACTAGAAGGCTTGTGACAGGTTTGGTATACACTCTTGGTTGTATATGGTTGCGGAATCTTGCTAGTGGTTTGGGCGTTCATGTTGATCGTGGTTCGGTCTTTGGAGATAGTATGAATGCGATTTGTCTTATAATTGGTCAGTTTTGGTTTGATAGGACTAAACACATTGGAGTTCGTTTCCATTTGGCTTTGGTTCACAAGTTCTTTTGTTGCTTGGACTTGTTGAATGCTTTTGTTCGTATTTGATACCCTTACGGGTTGTGCCTCAAGGTGGAGGCAATCCTCCCCACGGGATTTTGGTTGGCATTTGTTGTTTGGTTTGTTTGGTTTGTTTGGTGTTTGTTTGGGTCTTGGCATGTATACGTGAATACAAGTCAAGGTGGAGATTTGTGGTGATTTCGAGTTGTGACTTGTATTACTACGTTTCTCATTTGTTTTGGTTGGTTTGGTTCGTTGTTGTTCGTTTGATG
>SNQN01001114.1:45976-63337 GCA_008642245.1 Bassia scoparia
CCTGTGGGCTTTACTACGATGTTGATAAATATACCAAGTCAAGTGGTGAGATTGTGGAGTAATTTGGTTGTATGTGCCTTGTAATTATCAGATATACGTTTGTTTCCTGGAGTAATTTGCAATGAAAGAGCGTCTATACCCTGTCGGGCATTAATTGCTCCCCCCCTTCCCCCTGTCAGATCTCGGAAAGCTATGTCCAGATCGATTTTGAAGCTTCGGACCCGGCGGGTACTCAAGACCCCGAGGCGCAGTAGGACAGCCCCGGACGGGTTAGAGCTAGTCCCGGGTGGCGGGAAGTTACGAGTGAAGGACAAGGGAGAATGCAGCTGACATCCGGTCAAGTTCCCCTCTGACCCGGATCCGGTCTCTGTTGGTTACCGGTCTACCCGGGCGAGGAGTCCCAGACGCCGGTTCGGGTTGTGATGGATCGCGTTTGCTGTTTCATATGCTGTGTTTGTTTTCGGTTAATGGATAATGCGTGTGTTGTACTGAGATATCTTGCGTGTTTGCATGCTTGCTTTTGCAATACCTTGTTGTCACCTAGATACTCCTTTACTCTTGTTGCCAGTCACACTCCACCCCCATTCCCACACGGCAAACCCAAAATCCCCATCAACCCAGGCGACCTCCAAAACAACAAAAAAAAATAATAGTAACTACATAAAATGGCTGATACATTAACCCGATCTTTGATAAGCCCATGCAAATGAAGTACGATATACTTTGAATGTCATTATGTCATAACCTAATATATATATATGGTTCATATAGTATAAATAGGACATAAGAGATCATGTATGACAAACAACCAAATTTTAGGTGAAACTAAAAAACCTTTTATCAGTTGACCAATAGGATTTGGGTTATGGATTTCCTAACGGTATCACGATAATTGATATATGTTATATTGTATTCTCCACATCTAGGAAGTACATATAGCAAGGTTTTAGGGGTACGACGTGTATTGTCTCATAGTATGCTCTTGAAGATCTTGTAGTACCCTTACTTACTAACATGTATGTACCCTTACTTGTAAAATGTACCCATTTATTTTGGTTTTTCACAGTTTTCATACACACGTCGTGATGTTTCACTGGATCTGACTTTCAAGAAGAAAGGGAGTTTAAGTGGAGAATTAAAAAACATTAATATAAATGGGGTAGAGTTTTTAAGAAAATGAGCTATATAGTGAGTATATAGAATTAGGATAGGTATGATTTTGTAGATAGTGTCGTATAGTTATAGTGATATATAACCGTATCTATTTTGTAGATAATTGAAGTTTGGTAATTGGGGTGTATCTTATCCTTTCCGGCGTATTTATGTGCCTTGCCGTGTTCAGCCACACTAGCTGTGGGGAAATCGCTCTCTATAGTTATTTTTCAATAATAGCTCCGTTTAATATTCTTTTTGTGCTCATCGCGGTTCCCAGTGGTTTATAAGATAGGTGAGTGGGAATTAAGGCTCTCAGGAATTATTTATAAGACCGATATTGTGTATCGAGTATATTCCAGCCGGTTTTTGTGAGGGAACCTAGATTTAGAGTATTAGGACGACAAAAGTGCAATTCTTGGGAGAATATTCAGCTCTACTCAATTTAATTCCATTTGTAATCTCCAATAGTAAACATATTGAACGATCAGAAGGAACATTAAGACTATCGCATTGATAGTGGAACCAATCAGCTTATCTTGTCACGACATGTTGTTATTATGTTTATCCTTATTACTTGTATTCTCGTTTTATGTAAAGTAGTTGGTTAGCAGAAGCGAAAGCAACCGATGGCAGAGCATGTGCGTGTGTTGTTGTGGTGTATGTTATTTCCGCGCTTCTCCGTACACAGACAAATGTGCATTAACATTAACAATCTTCTTACTCATATCAACAGGGTATAACTGCTTGATCAACAGCTAGATAGACGCTCTTCCAATAAGATCTACAATACCCATCATTGTTTTGGTGACCACTCATCAGCGGACGACACCTAATTGCATTTCCTGCTGAACCGGGCTGTCGTGGTTTGTAGCTGATGTTTTGGGACCCGACCCAGACCCGACCCATTCCTCTTTGGACCCAGACCCGACCCAGACCCAATGGGTCTAAAATTTCTAAACCCAGACCCTTATAAATGGGTATGGGTCTAGCGGGTCTGGGTTGGGTCCAGGACCCATTGCCATCAACCCATTTCTCCTCTTTACCTCCCAACAGCAGCCCCTCCACCACAAGCACCCCCTTATTTAAAAGTTAACTTAGGTTAAACATACTTAACGGAAAAATGAAYTTTTCTAACGGAATTACTTACAGAAGTCAAATATTCAAAAGTTGGGGTCTACCGTGTACATTTTTTTTTTCAAAAAGCTTATCATGTAGAAAAAGTAAAAACTGAGGTCTACCAAATATAATTTCCCAAAATAAATTAGACTAACCATTAAAAACAAAAGGATTACAATCTCACAAAGAATTAATCTTGTTGTAATCAGTCTCCTAGGATGCTTCCAAGTCATCCGAGTATRGTCACGCCGCCATTCAATATTTCCACCGCATGCTCATATATTGCTTCTATCAAAGAGGAGATGTGGGAAAGATTACATTGTTCGACTTGCACCTTTTCAAGGTTTACCTTTGAAAATAACTTTATTAAAAGAAACTTTTTTTGTATAGAATTAATGCAACACTTTATAAGGGCATAATTTACTATACAAAACTCTCGATAAGTTTAGGATTTGGTTTAAGTTGTTTATTTTTTAGCTCTTTGATTCTTGATGTGCCAACTGAAAATCCTTGGACACGTGTTCTATAAATATACGGTTAAAGCGATCTACGTGGAAAACGGTACGAATAAAATAAATTCGATCAAAAACAGATTGAGAATTAYATATCCGTACACAAGCGGTAGTAATGAACAATCAACGATTTAGATGGTGACAAGTATCACACGTCTAAGCTTCCCAAGGCTTAAGGCAAAATGCCTATGAATAACCTTTGGAAAGCTTATTTATGACACACAACTTAATATACAACAACCTCCAACTTGAGAGCACATCTCACTACTTTCTCTGTCTAATTAGCACTTTTATTCCCTTATTACAATCAGAGGGGAGATAATCCAACAAGGATTATTCTTCTTTGTGCATGTGCTAATTAAGGAGTCGTAGCACATCGAGAGTGCTAAGGTCCAAGGAGTGCTAAGAGCTTTGACTAAATTTAGGTCTCACATTTGCTTGCGTYGAGGAAGTGCAAAGGRCATATCTTARGTTCAATAGAGGTCAGCTCTCTAGAGGTAGCATTGACGAGAAGCCCCTACCCTTTACTCAATCAAGAACCTGAGGAAATATTGTAGCTTAGTCCAGTTCACTTGCTACAACAACTCAATTCCATTGAATTCAACATTGTACAATTTTCAACTAAAAAATGGAATCTAAAATACTATTCGATCAATAACTAAATCATGTCGTTTTAGACTTAATTACCGAATCATTTAGTCTAGGTAGTTAATTTGAATTACGACGTACATCAATTTGATTTTGTCTTCTTTAATCCATCACAATTTAGTTCTTAAACCAGTAAAATAAAATTGGTTATAAAGCCTACACATATCCAATGTTATGAATAATCTTTTTCGGTTTTTCGATAGAAAAAGGTCATGTGCATTAATTGAATAACAAGAAACCATTTGCTTAAATTTACAATAATTGCTTGAATATTATTTATGCCACAAATCGCCTAGGCGGCTATTCTTAGTTGGGATGTCAAAGACTAGACTAAATCGGGAAAACAAAAGAGCATAATTGTAATACCCCGTATTTTTAAAATCTAATTAATTAATTATATTTATAATCATGAGTCTAATTTACGAATTTAAACTATATTTTCAATTTTATTTTCTTTATTATTTCTTCAAGTTCAAAATAAGTTTTTAGATATAATTTCATAAATCGTTTATTATTTTCAAAGTATAATTATATTCAATAATTAGCTATTTTCCATGTCTTAATTAATTTGTAAAAGTTATTTGGGACAATTACATACTATCTCAAAGTCAAGCCCACAAGAATGAGACTTCCAAATTCTAGCCCAGTAAAAGAAAATTTCTGATTTTTTTGTCAAAAAGAAAAAGGGAAAATAAAATCCCAATTCATCATCATCAACATTACGTAATATTTCTTCCTCCTCTATTGTCTTCTTCATCCTCTTCACCTTCAATATAATAAACACCTCCCCAAGTTGCAACTTTAGACTACAATAAAATAATCATAAGCTTCATCTTCATCCTCCAAGTGTAAGTCATCAACCCAAAAATCATCATCAACATTCTCCTCCATTCATTCAACCTCCATTGTTGCCTGTTAGAGTATATTAAAATATATTTGGGTATATTTTAATTATATTGTATATTTGTATTTATAGTAGGCAAATAAGTTATAGTATATTTAGCCTTAATTATAGGATTCCATGAGCAGTACATTACTGACATTTAGGGTCAATTGTATCATATAAAAGGCTTGGCCTTTGTACAGAAATACTTACGCAATATATTTCTTTCATGGTATCAGGCTTTCTCCGATCCTACGCATCTCCTTCTTCTCTTCTATACTCTTCTTTTCCTCTACTTCCACGGCTGAAACACCCAAATTTCATCCGGCTCTCACTATCACTAATGTGAAATCCCTTATTCCTATCACATTGGACAATGAACAATCTCTCTATCACTCTTGGGCCACTCTCTTCACTAATCTCGTGAGAGTCCATGATCTCTATGATCATCTTGTTCCACCCACGGAGGCCACCGCACTCGCTGCGTATCAAGCCCGTAAGTCTGCCGACGGTACTCTATGGAACCGTCTCGATGCTACCGTTCTCCAATGGATATACGGTACTGTGTCTAAGGATCTTCTTAGTGCTATCCTTCGTCGCAACTATACTGCCGAAGGGGCATGGAAGCGCCTTGAAGCTTTATTCCAGGACAATAAGGCGTCTCGGGCTACCCATCTCGAAGAGGATTTCGCTAATGCTGACTTTGAGGCATTTGAATCCATTGGCACCTTCTGCAATTACCTTCAATCTCTTGCCGACAGACTTGCCGATGTCGATGCTCCGGTCACCAATGGCCGTCTCGTTCTTCGACTCACTGGTTCTTTACCAGAGGCTTATAGTGGGACGGTGGATTATATCCAAAACCAAGACCCCTTGCCGCCTTTTGAAAGTTGTCGATCAAGGTTGAAAATGGCTGAGCGAAATATTAAGGCTCGGCTTGCTCGTGAAGCGGGAAACTCTCGATCATCTACTGCCTTGGTAGCCAATTCTGACTCTCATGACTCCTCCTTTGCCAACCCGAAGCGCGGCTCCAATCACAAAGGCCGTAATTTGAAGTCTAAAGGGAGGGGGAAGGGACACTCTGTTCCGTAAGCTGCTCCCAGCCACGTCCCATGACTCAGCAGCCCACCTGGCAGCCACGTGGCCAGCAGCAGCCACAGCCGGCGTGGCAYGCGTCTTGGCCACAGTACCCGTGGGGGCTTGGGCTGTTCCACCGTGCCCATATCCCACAATTCCTTGGCAGCCCAAACTGAGTTTCCCAGCCTAGCAGCGTCCGTCTAGTGGCATCCTTGGCCTATGTCCTCGGGCGTACAATGTGATGTCCAGTCCTTCCTCCGGTGCCGAATCTCTTGGCTATACTATGACCGYCATTGAGGCTGCACTGCATACTTTGTTTGTCTCTCAACCGGATGGCAATTATTATCTGGACACCGGCGCCACATCTCACATGACCTCGGATTCAGGTATTCTCTCTCCTTATTTCAACTCTAACAATAAACATCATAGCAATGTGGTTGGAAGTGGTGACTAAATTCCTGTTATTGGTCACGGTAGCACTGTAGTACCCTCCCCTCACCCACCTTTTRGCCTAAATAATGTCCTACATGCTCCTAAAATCATCAAAAACCTTATTTCTGTTAGAAAATTTACAACTGATAATATGGTTTCTGTTGCTTTTGACCCATTTGGTTTCTCTGTTCATGACTTACAGACGGGGGTCAAAATAATGAGATGTGACAGCACTGGCGATCTTTATCCATTCTTCTCCCGCAAACAAGCCATTTCCTCTTCAATTCCTTCTGCCTTTTCTGCTGTATATGTGTCGCCTGATGTTTGGCATCATCGTCTCGGTCACCCCGACGATGTCATTCTAAATACTCTTCGTCGCAAACAACTTATTAATTGTAATAAGGCTTGTACTAGTTTTTGTTCTTCTTGTACTCTTGGGAAACTCTCTAAATTGCCATTTTATGACTCTTTATCTTATACAAATCTTTCGTTTGATATTATTCATAGTGATTTGTGGACTTCTCCGATTGTTAGTTCGTTAGGCCAACGTTATTATGTTCTGTTTTTAGATGATTACAGCAAATTTGTATGGGCTTTTCCAATAGCAAAGAAATCTCAAGTTAAACATCTTTTTCTCACCTTTCATGCTTTTGTCAAAACCCAATTTGAACGGAACATTAAAACTTTTCAATGTGACAATGGTACCGAATATATTAATGGTGTTGTTGCACAATTTTTTGAACGGAATGTCATGGTCTATCGACTATCTTGTCCTCATACTTCTCCTCAAAATGGAAAGGCTGAGAGACACATCAAATCCATTAATAACATAATGCGTACATTACTCTTTCATGCATCCATGCAACCATCATTTTGGCATCATGCTCTTTCTATGGCAATTACCTTCTAAACATTCTTCCATCCAAAGTGCTCGATTATTGTTCTCCCACTCAACTTCTATACCACAGTGATCCCAATTATTCAACTTTGCGTGTGTTTGGATGTTTATGTTTCCCTTTATTTCCTTCTTCCATTATTCACAAATTACAGGAGCGTTCCACGCCTTGTGTCTATCTTGGTCCCACTCCAAATCATTGTGGCTCTAAGTGTTATGACATGTCGAGTGGCAAAATAATTATAAGTCTTCATGTTCGTTTCGTCGAGAATGAATTTTCGTTCTAAAAAATGAACATTAAAGTTGATGCTTCATCTTATGATTTTTTGGATGCTAATATTCCTTGTGATTATTTTTGTCCACAAACAAATGCTCCTGACTACAGCCCACTTCTCCCTCACGTCCAAGTCATTCTTATGGACCTAAGTCCTTCATTGGGCCTACTCCTGTTACGGAATCTGTAGGCTCCATTCCCCTTGCTCACTCCTTTGACTTAGGCTCCCCTACTCAGCCCACCAGCCCTGTCACATCTCCTAGCCTAGCGGCCCCACCCAGCCCGTCTTCTCCCACACTTACAAGGCCCACACCAACTCAGCCATATACTTCCTCKACCTGTGAGAACACCACTCATCACATGACTACTTGATCCAAAAATGGCATTCTCAAACCCAACCCAAAATTCCACACCAATTTATCCGTACAAACCAACCCCGATATTTCCCCACTCCCTAAGGATCCGGTCAGTGCTCTTCGTGATAAATATTGGAAAGCTGCAATGTTGGATGAGTTTAATGCTTTAATTGATAATAAGACTTGGGAGTTAGTACCTAAGTCGTCTATTGTGAATGTCYTTCGTTCTATGTGGATTTTTCATCATAAGTATAAGTCTGATGGTTCTTTTGAGCGTTATAAAGTGCGTCTTGTAGGTAATGGCAACACACAACAACAGGGTGTTGATTGTGATGAGACCTTTAGTCCGGTGGTCAAACCAGCAACCATTCGAACTGTTCTTAGTCTTGCTTTATCTCACTCATGGTCCATTCATCAAATGGATGTCAAAAATGCCTTTTTACATGGTCATTTGCAGGAAACAGTCTATATGCATCAATCTCTTGGTTTCCGTGACAAGTCTTACCCGGATCATGTTTGCTTGCTGAAGAAGTCTTTATACGGTCTCAAGTAGGCCCCGCGGGCTTGGTATCAACGATTTTCTGATTTTTTTGGTTCCATTAGATTTTGTCACAGTAAGTCAGATAATTCCTTATTTGTTTACAAACATGGTTCTGACARTGCTTATATTCTGTTGTATGTTGATGACATTATTCTTACGGCATCGTCTGACCGTCTCCGTAAGTCCATTATGGCTCTTTTGGGTTCTGAGTTTGCAATGAAGGATCTTGGTCTTCTTAGTTACTTTTTGGGCATAGCAGTTACTCATACTACCGGTGGCTTATTCTTATCTCAAAAACAGTATGCTGCTAGTATTATTGATCGTGCCGGCATGTCAAATTGTAGCTCTTCTCCTACACCTGTTGATACAAAGTCTAAACTCAGTGGTTCCACAGGTGCTCCTTTTGATGATCCGACTAAGTATCGCAGTCTTGCAGGTGCTCTTCAGTATTTGACATTTACTAGACCAAATATTTCTTATGCAGTTCAGCAGATATGTCTCCACATGCATGCTCCCACCACTGAGCACATGAGTGCTCTCAAGCGTATTTTACGCTACCTTCAAGGTACATTGTCCTATGGCCTGCATTTGTACAAGTTTACGGTTGATCGTATCTTTTCATATACAGATGCAGATTGGGGTGGGTGTCCTGACKCCCGCCGTTCTACCTCTGGATACTGTGTCTTTCTAGGTGACAATCTCATTTCTTGGTCGTCTAAACGGCAACCCACTCTTTCTCGTAGCAGTGCCGAAGCAGAATATAGGGGTGTTGCCAATGTGGTTTCGGACTCTTGTTGGATTCGCAATTTATTACTTGAGTTACATTGTCCGATTAACAAAGCTACTTTGGTGTACTGTGACAATGTAAGTGCCATTTATATGTCTAGCAACCCCGTCCAACACCAACGCACTAAGCATATTGAACTGGATATTCACTTTGTTCGTGAAAAGGTTGCTCGTGGCGAAGTTTGTGTTCTTCATGTATCGTCCCGATATCAGATTGCAGATATTTTCTCCAAAGGGCTTCCGCGCATACTYTTTAATGATTTCCGGAACAATCTCAGCATCCGACAACCTCCCGCTTCGACTGCGGGGAGTGTTAGAGTATATTAAAATATATTTGGGTACATTTTAATTATACTGTATATTTGTATTTATAGTAGGCGAATAAGTTATAGTATATTTAGCCTTAATTATAGGATTTCATGAGCTGTACATTACTGACATTTAGGATCAATTGTATCATATAAAAGGCTTGGCCTTTGTACAGAAATACTTACGCAATATATTTCTTTCATTGCCCAATCAAGCTTCAACCTTGGATTTATTTATTCCTCAAATTCATCTATAAATAGACCGCTAATTCTACTGATTTCATCACAATTCATTCTAATCTCATTCATATCTCATTAGTTTAGCTTTTATTAAAAAAAAAATCCCAAATCAATTTCATTTTTTTCCCCCTTCTTTTTCGCTGTTTCGCCACCTCCGGCGAACCCACGGCCAGCTGCGCCGCCTCCCTCCTCCTCCTTCTCTCTCCTCGTCCGAGCCCCCGACGACCGACGCGCCACCAGCAGCACTGCTGCGTTACTGTTGCTGCTGCAGTTGTGTTGTGTCGTTGCGTTGGTGTTGTGGTGGGGAGCTGCTTCCACTGTTGCTACCGTGGTGGACTGCCGCCGACTGCACCGCCACTCCTTCCTCCCTCTCTCTCTCTCCTCTGCCGTTGCTGCTGCCCCTGCTTTCCCCTCCTCTATTTTCCCCTGTTCCTGCTCACTTCGTAAGTTCAAGCATCTCCTTTTCTTTTTTTTATTTTTTTTATTTTTCCTTACTAGTAATATTTACGGAGTATGTATGTACTTGTTTTTATTTTTAGTATTTTATTATTAAAAATAATTATAAAGTATGTATCAGAATAAAATATTTATAACTAATTAGTAATASAATTTTATTGAATTGTTTTTTTTAAATATGACTTGAAATTCAAAACAAAACTATTAATGTTTCAATTCATTGTTTAAAACTTTTCACTAATTAAGTTACATAAAGAATATAATTTTCATTTTTAATTACATAATAAGCAAAAGGGTAGTTTAGACATATTAATTCAAAATTTTCAAAATTCATTAAGGGTATAAAAGACTTTTATAAGGGACACCATCTTCCTCCCCTTRCCTTATATAATAGAAATTATTATCATTATCATTGTTATTGTTATTATTATTATTTTTGTTATTATTTTTCATTATTATTATTAGTATTGCTATTAATGTTATTGTTATTATTTTACTATTACCATTATTAATTTGATACTACTATTTTTATTTTGCAACTAGTCCTATTAATTTTGATACTGAAACTAATATAATATATTTTGTTATCATTTAATATTAGTTACAAGTTTATTAAATCTTCCTTATAAGTATGAAAAAGGGTTTTCAAAGGATTTTATTTTATATAATAAAAGGGTATGCTAATATTACGAGTTATATTATTTATTAATTAAGTTATTAATGTTATAATATTTTAAAATCAAAGAAAAAGCGATCCTCGGAGCTCGGGAGAACGATTCATCAAAAGTAAGAAACTAAGTTGCTAACGTCGAATTGAGATAACATTTATTGCTGACATCTTATGAAATTGATTTAAGAACGTATGATGATTTGTAACATCTATTGCTAACCCCGCAATCTCCAATTATAAATGTGTTTAAGAAATTGATTTACGAATATGGAAATGGTTTATTCAAATGTTATTATTCTCGAATGAATTGTGGGAATTAATCATGATTTGATTTCAAGAACGATAGTTGTAATTTTGATTTCAATTGTGCTTTTATGAAATAACGATTGTTTTCACGAAACTTTATGATCCAAGTTTTATAATGTCTAAATGATAAGGAAACATGATAAGGAAAAAGTGAAATACGAGGAAACGAAACATGATAAGAAGGAAAAAGTGAAATACGAGGTTTTGGCATTATGATGATATGTTTCGCTGCCCTGTTTCGCTGCTCGTTTGTGGGTATGCCCTATTTCGCTGCCCCTCGTGGGTATGCCCTGTTTCGTTGCCCCTCGTGGGTATGCCCTGTTTCGTTGCCCATTCGTGGGTATGCCCTGTTTATGTAAAATAATGACGATGGCTTGCCAGCTACCTAAATATGAATGGGTATAAATGATAATGGGAATTGTTATAAGTTGAACTATGATAATGTTAAAATGCTAATGTTGGTACTTATGTTGATCATTTGTTTGTTTTATTGAAAAAGTTTTTATGAAATGATTTCAAAACGGTTTTACTCAATGCTAAAGCTCTCTCCCTGTTTTCAAACYAAACGAATTGAAACGAATTTACGTTGTTAGGGTAGTATGTTACTGAGCCTCGGCTCACGATGTTGCTTTTGGTTTTAGGTACCGAAGAGGGCAACAGGATGGATTAGTGGTGAGGAWGAACAAGTTAGATCGCGCTTTTCAATTCAATAAAGTAAACTCTACTTAGCTAATGGTTGTACAAAACTCAGTTTTAAGCTTTTAGAGTTATTATGGCTTGTATCACGACTATTTTTCTATTTATCACAAGACTTATGTTTTATTAATCTCAATAGTTTTATGTTATTTATGCGCCTTGTGTTTCTTAATGGAAAAATGCGGCATGTCCCGCTCCGACTAATCTAGGATTTCCGCTGCTAGATTAAGGCTAAATCAACTTAATTAAACGATTAAAAGTCGAGGTGTTGCCGAATGGTATTAGAGCAAAGGTTCTGCGACCGTGAAATAAATCCTTCAGGGATTTATACTTATTAGAATTTAGGTTAAAATGAACTTTGATAAGTAATAAAGGTTAAAATGAAAGTAGGTTGAGTAAAATGAATTATAGGATAAATTCGTTAAATAAGAAAGATAGGTTTAAAATGAATTGTTTAAAAAAAAAATGAGTGTGAGTGATAGGAATGGGGATGGGAATCGTTTTCTTTTAAAGAGTGCTTGAGCACGTATAAGTCGTTAGTACTCCTTTTCTTATACGGAGCATGGTATATGTAGAAAATGCCTTTGACTGGAGTTGATGCTATTTGTATGGAGTTCAACAACGTTAATGGTACGCTTAGGCCTGAAATGACTCTTGTGGAAATAAGAGCAAGGCTTGACGAGTTGAGGAATGATCCTATTTTTGGTGATACTCGCATGGAAACCAACAACACTTCGCAGATAGAGTTGATGAAGATGATGAAGATGGAAATTCTGCGAAGTAATCGCAGAAGGCAAGAAATTGAGGAAGAGGAATGCTCTAACATGTTTAAGAGATTCGCCTCCCATAACCCACCTACCTACAATGGAAAACCTGACCCAACTGAGTTTGAAGAATGGCTCAGTGATATGGAAAAGCTATTTGATGTGATGCAATGCCCAGATAAGCACAAGGTGAATTTTGCTGTCTTTTATCTGAAAGGACAAGCAAACCTTTGGTGGAAGAGTGCAAAGGCAATGCAAAGTGAGCCCGACTTCGGTTGGGTAAAGCTGAAGCAGGCTATGAGAAATCAGTTTTACCCTCAATCCTTGCAACTGCAGATGGAATCGGAGTTCGTGCATCTTAAGCAAAGGAAGATGTCTGTTTTGGAGTATGTTGTGAAGTTTAACGAACTTTCTCGATACGCACTAGACATAATTGCCACTGATAGTCAAAGGATGAATCGCTTTGAGGATGGATTGAACCTTGACCTGCGCGAGCGCCTATATATCTTCTTATCTAAGAAACTCGTACCAAGAATTATATGATCGGGCTATCAATGTGGAAAGGATGATGAAACTCCGAGAAGAGATACTCGGAAATCCAAAGAGGAAAGGAGAAAATTTTGATGGAAATTCGAGCAATGGTTACTATAAGAAACCAAATGTTGGGAACTACAGAGAAAACAATCAACGCTTTAACAGGCCTCTAGTATGTACCAAATGTGGGAAAGTTGGTCATATTGAAAGGGATTGCCGAACTGGTACCGGACACTATTATCGTTGTGGGAGCAAGGAACACCAAGTTAGGAATTGCCCCCAACCACCAAAAGACAACGGGAATGGACAAGTTGGTTCTAATCGAGGCAATGGCGGCAATGATAACTTTAATCGTTATCCTCCACGTTACCCACCCCAGAATGGAAGGGTATTTATGATGCAAAAGAGTGAAGATGAGGAAAGTCATGATATGATAACTGG
Organism: Bassia scoparia; assembly: GCA_008642245.1. Lineage (NCBI taxonomy): Eukaryota > Viridiplantae > Streptophyta > Magnoliopsida > Caryophyllales > Amaranthaceae > Bassia > Bassia scoparia. The sequence continues at coordinate 59,067 of SNQN01001114.1, forward strand.
TATTTTCTTGTAAAAACCACATCTTTCTGTGACTTGTCAGATCCGTCTTGTTTTAAAGAAGAAGGATGAAAGTTGATGGAAGAAAAGTCAATTATGAATGCATATGCTTGAATGTCGATGTTTTACATGTTTTTTGAACTAACCTTGTGTTCTTCTTTTGATGAGAGTTCTATCGAGTTTCAGTTTCGAGGACAGAACTTTTTCTAAGGGGTAAGGATGTAATACCTCGTATTTTTAAAATCTAATCAATTAATTATATTTATAATCATGAGTCTAATTTACGAATTTAAACTATATTTTCAATTTTATTTTCTTATTTTCTTTATTATTTCTTCAAGGTCAAAATAAGTTTTTAAATATAATTTCAWAAATCGTTTATTATCTTCAAAGTATAACTATATTCAATAATTAGCTATTTTCCATGTGTAAATTAATTTGTAAAAGTTATTTGGGACAATTACATACTATCTCAAAGTCAAGCCCACAAGAATGAGACTTTCAAATTCTATCCAACTAAAAGAAAAATTCTGATTTTTTTGTCAAAAAGAAAAAGGGAAAATAAAATCCCAATTCATCATCATCAACATTACGTAATCTTTCTTCCTACTCTATTGCCTTCTTCATCCTCTTCACCTTCAATAAACACCTCCCCAAGTTGCAACTTTAGACTACAGTAAAATAATCATAAGCTTCATCTTCATCCTCAACTGTCAGTCATTAACCCAAACACCATCATCATCAAGATTCTCCTCCATTCATTCAACCTCCATTGTTGCCCAATCAAGCTTCAACCTTGGATTTATTTATTCATTAAATTTATCTATAAATAGCCCTCTAATTCTACTGATTTCATCACAATTCATTCTAATCTCATTCATATATCATTAGTTTAGCTTTTAATAAAAAAAATCCCAAATCAATTTCATTTTCCCCCCTTTTTCTTCGCTGTTTCATAACCTCCGTTTCGTGCAAGCAGCAGCACTGACGACTGACGCGCCACCAGCAGCACTGCTGCGTTACTGTTGCTGTTGCGGTTGTGTTGTGTCGTTGCGTTGCTGTTGTGGTGGCGGGCTACTGCCACTGTGGCTGCCGTGGTGGGCTGTCGCCACCTGCACCGCCATTCCTTCCTCCCTCTCTCTCTCCTCTGCCGTTGCTGCTGCCCCTGCTTTCCCCTCCTCTGTTTTCCCCTGATCCTGCTCACTTCGTAAGTTCAAGCATCTCTTTTTTTTTTTGGGGTTTTGGGTTTTCTACAATATACCCCTGCAAAAAATTTCTTCTACAATATACCCCTAAGATTTGATACCCTTCTACGTGATAATCAAATATTTATTAATCAAGCTTAATCTTTAATAGGTGTGGGAGGATTGGTGGAGTGGGAATGGATGGTGGGAGTAGTAGTCACTGCATTTTTTTTTTTAAAAATCGGGTTTTTTTAAGGTTACACATAACCTTATGTTTGGTTAAATTTAACCATTAAGGTTATATTATAAAAAGGTATCAAACCTTAGTAGTATATTGTGGACAAAATTTTTTGTCGGGGTATATTGTAAAAAAACGCAAAATCTCAAGGGTATTTCATAAAAAATCTTTTTTTTTTATTTTGCCTTACTAGTAATATTTATGGAGTAAGTATGTACTGGTTTATTATTATTATTATTATTATTATTATTATTATTATTATTATTATTATTATTATTATTATTATTATTATTATTATTATTATTTTATATTATTAATTATTTATTATTATATTATTATATTATTATTATTATTATTATTATTATTATTATTATATACTTACTTATTTTGATTATCTATTATTATTTATGTATTTATTATTATTATTATTATTAATTATTATTATTATTTATTTATTATATTATTATTATTTTATTAATATATCTTATTATTGGTTAGTTGCCGATTTATTCTAGTCGTACCAACGCCGGAGCGATTATAGGATATTATTATTATTATTATATTATTATTTATTATTATATTATTATATTATTATTTATTATATTATATTATTATTATATTATTATTATTATATTATTATTATTATTATTATTTTATTATTATTATTATTATTATTTATTATTATTATTATTATTATTATTATTATTATTATTATTATTATATTATATTATATTATTATTATTATTATTATTTTTATTATTATTATTATATTATTATTAATATTATTATTTATATTATTATATTATTATTATTATTATTATTATTATATTATTATTATTATTATTATTATTATTATTATTATTATTATTATTATTATTATTATATTATTATTATATTATTATTATTTTATTTATTATTATATTATTATTATTTATATTATTATATTATTATTATTTATTATTATTATTATTATTATTATTATTATTATTATTATTATTATTATTATTATTTATTATTATATTATTATATTATTATTATTATTATTATTATTATTATTATTATTATTATTATTATTATTTATATTATTATATTATTATATTATTATTATATATTATTATTATTATTATTTATTATTATTATTATTTATTATTATTATTATTATTATTATTATTATTATTATTATTATTATTATTCTTATTATTATTATTATTTTATTATTATTATTATTATTATTATATTATTATTATATATTATTATTATTATTATATTATATTATTATTATTATTATTATTATTATTATATATTATTATTATTATTATTATTATTATTATTATTATTATATTATTATTATCATTCTCATTTCATTCCATTCTCATTCTCATTCTCATTCTCATTATCATTATCATTATCATTATCATTATTTATCATTATCATTATCATTATCATTATCATTATCATTATCATTATCATTATCATTATCATTCTCATTCTCATTCTCTATCTCATTCTCATTCTCATTCTCATTCTCATTCTCATTGTCATTGTCATTGTCATTGTCATTGTCATTGTCATTGTCATGTCATTGTCTTGTCATTATCATTATCATTATCATTATATTTTATTATATTATATTATTATTATATTATTTTTTTATTATTTTTCTATATTATTAATATCATTATTGTTATTTTATTATTTTACTATTACCATTATTAATTTATACTACTATTTTTATTTTTTAACTAGTCCTATTTATTTGATACTAATATATATAATATATACTAGCTTAGCGCCGTGCGATGCACGGTAGTTACTAAATTATTCATGAAAACTGTAAAAAAAAAAAAAAATTTTGTAATTTAATATTTGTCAAGATTGAATCTAAAACGATTGTGTTTTATAATATTATGTATTACAATATTAAAAATTTGTTATCATGGTTCTAATATTATGTTATGCCACAACCTATTAGTCCATGATCCGTGCATTAACCAAGACCTGTGCATGATAATCTACCAGGATCCCATGCACGGGTCCCAATTCCTGAATCAATTTACAATTGTGTTTTATAAAATTTATTATGATAATATGTATGTATAGTACGAAAATAATATAATGCATATAGATAAAAGATATGACTTTGTCAAATTTTTGCTTAAAATAAATAGGTTTCGTTTAATGTCTCATATTATATTGATTGATATTACAATTTTATAAATAATTATAAATTATATATTGATAAGAAGAATCTTCTAGAATTAAGTAAAGATATTGTTTACTATTTTTTAGCTAATAGATTTAATTAATATTCCCTCCATTTTTAAGTTGTTCCAGTTTACATTTTGAGATATTTTCAATTAGTTATTCCAAACAAATCTAAAACGTATGAACAGTAAGTCAGTATCAATATAAAATAAACATATGAAGAGGGAAACGTATCAATAGAGGGAGACGTATCAATGTGTTATATTATATAGATTGATATTACAATTTTATAAATAATTATAAAATAAACATATGAAGAGGGAAACGTATCAATGTGTTAAAATAAACATATGAAGAGGGAAACGTATCAATGTGTTATATTATATAGATTGATATTACAATTTTATAAATAATTATAAACTATATATGATAAGAAGAATCTTCTAGAATTACGTAAAGATATTATTTATTATTTATTAACTAATAGATTTAATTAATATGTTATTATATAAATAATTTTACAAAAAAAATAAAAAAATAAGAAAATTAGTTTTGGAGGGAAATTTTTTAACCAGAGAGCGCCATGTGGCACTTCTGGTTTCTGCTTTAGTATATAGTTATTGATTGTTATCATTAATATTAGTTAC
>SNQN01001114.1:63362-87581 GCA_008642245.1 Bassia scoparia
CGAAGCGCGGCTCCAACAAAGGCCGTAATCTTGAAGTCTAAAGGGGGGGAAGGACACTCTGTTCCGCTAAGCTGCTACCCAGCCACGGGTCCCATCAGCAGCCCACCTGGCAGCCACGTGTAGCCAGCACGCAGCCCACAGCCGGCGTGGCAAGCGCTCTTGGCCACAGTACCCGTGGGGGCTTGGGCTTTCCACCTGCCCATACCCCACCAATCCTTGCAGCCCACTGACTTCCCAGCCCTAGCAGCGTCCGTTCTAGTGGCATCCTGTGGCCTATGTCCTCGCGCGTACATATGTGAATGTCAGTCCTTCTCCTCGTTTGTCTACATGCGATCCTTTATACTATGATCACACCCTATTGAGGCCCACGTCGTTTTTGTCTCTACAACCGTGATATGCAACTATTCATCTCGATCACGCTCTCCACATCTATCATCATCACACTCTTCAGTACTCGTTCTCTCTCCTTATTTCAACTCTAACAATAAACATCATAGCAATTGGGTTGGAATGTGTACTAACATTCCTTTATGGTCACGTACACAATGTAGTTCCCATCCCCTCACCCACCTTTTCGCATAATCGAAATTGCGCTAAACATCGCTCCTAAACATCAAAACTTGATCTGTTAGAGAACATTTACCAACTCGATATATGTTTACGTGTTGCTCTTACCATTTTTTCTTCATGACTACAAACGCATGGTCACCAAATGAATGAGCATTGCTGGACAGCACTGCGCGATCTTATCACATTCTTCTCCCGCCAAACAACGCCATTCCTCTTCAATGTTCTGCTCATGCCTCTGTGCTAATATATGTGTACGCACTGCATGTTTGGCATCATTCGTCTCGGTCACCCCAGACGACTGTCATTCTAAATACTCTTCGTCGCAAACAACTTATTATTGTAATAAGCATTTGTCTAGTTTCTTCTTGTTCTCTGTCCTACGTTTCTTCAGGTCATGCTATGCGGAAACTCTTAAATTGCATTTATGGACTCTTTATCTTATACAAATCTTCGTTGATATTCTATCCTAGCATGATTGTTGGCCGATGTACTTTAGCCTGATCTAGTGTCCAGATCGTTATATATCTGGTTATTTTAGACTGATTACAGCAAATTTGTATGGCGCTTTTCCAATAGCAAAGAAACTCAAGTAAACATTCTTTTTCTCACCTTTCATTGCTTTTTGTCAAAACCCAATGTTTGAACGGAACATTAAAACTTTCAATGTGGACAATGGTACCGCAATATTATTATCAGGTTGTGTTGCACAATTTTTGGAACGAGACATGTCCATGGCTCTATCGATATCGTCTTGTCCCTATCATACTCTCCTCAACCAAGCAATGACCTTAAGCTGACAGTACCACATCAACATCCAATAGTATAACATATGTCTATCTTACTCTTTCATGCCTCCCCATGTGATCTCATCACTTCTTGGATATACTCTTCTATGGAATTACCAACCTTCCTAAAGCCATTGCATCGCGTGCGCGAGAGATGCTGGCTTCCATATTTCTCCCAACCAGACCTCTTCTACCACAGTATCCCAATTATTCAAGCTTTGCGGGTGGTTGGATGGTTAGTTTCCCTTTATTTCCTTCTTCCATTATTCACAAATTACAAGGAGCGTTCCGCCTTTGTCTATTCTTGGGTCCCACTCCAAATTCATTGTGGCTCTAAGTGTTATGACATGTCGAGTGGCAAAATAATTATAGATACTCATGTTTCGTTCGTCGGAGAAAATTTCGTTCTAAAAAATGAACATTAAAGTTGATGCTTCATCTTATGATTTTTGGACGCTAATATTCCTTGTGATTATTTTTTCACAAACAAAATGCTCCTGACTACAGCCCACGTTCTCCCTCACGTTCCAAGTCATTCTTATGGACTAAGTCCTTCATTGGGGCCTACTCCTGTTACGGAATTGTAGGCTCCATTCCCTTGCTCACTCCTTTGACGTTAGGCCCCCTACTCAGCCCACAAGCCCTGTCACATCTCCTGACCTAGCGGCCCCCCCAACAGCCCGTCTTCTCCCACACTTACAAGCCCACACCAACCTCAGGCCATATACTTTCCTCGCACTGTGAGAAACACCACTCATCAAACTACTTATCCGAAAAATGCATTTCTCAAACCCCCACCCAAAATTCCACACCAATTTATCCGTACAAGACCAACCCCTATATTTCCCCCACTCCCTAAGATCCGTCAGTGCTCTCTTCGTGATAAAATATTGGGAAAGCTGCAATGTTGGATGAGTTTAATGCTTTAATTGATAATAGACTTGGGAGTTAGTACCTAAGTCGTTCTATTGTGAATGATCGTTCGTTCTATGTGGATTTTTTCATCATACAGCTATAAGTCTGATGCGTTCTTTTTGAGCAGTTATAAAGTGCGTCTTGTAGGTAATGGCAACACACCACAACAACAGGGTGTTGATTGTGAGAGACCTTTAGTCCGGTGGTCAAACCAGCAACCATTCGAACTGTCTTAGTCTGTCTTTATCTCACTCATTGGTCCATTCATCAAATGGATTGTCTGAAAATGCCTTTTTACTAGGTTCAGAAAAGTCTATATGACAATCTCTCTGATTTACCAGTCGACAATCTTTTACCCGGATCATGTTTGCTTGCTGAAGAAGTCTTTATACGTCTCAAGTAGGCCCCCGGCTTGGTATCAACGATTTTCTGATTTTTTTGGTTCCATTAGATTTTGTCACAGTAAGTCAGATAATTCCTTATTTGTTTACAAACATGGTTCTGACATTGCTTATATTCTGTTGTATGTTGATGAACATTATTCTTACGGCATCGTCTGACGTCTCCGTAAGTCCATTATGGCTCTTTTGGGTCTTTGAGTTTGCAATGAAGGATCTTGCTTCTTAGTTACTTTTTGGGCATAGCAGTTACTCATACTACCGGTGGCTTATTCTATCTCAAAAACAGTATGCTGCCTAGTATAATTGATCGTGTCGGCATGGTCAAATTGTAGCTCTTCTCCTACACCTGTTGATACAAAGTTCTAAACTCAGTGGTTCCACAGGTGCTCCTTTATGATCCGACTAAGTATCGCAGTCTTGCAGGTGCTTTCAGTATTGACATTTACTAGACCAAATATTCTTATTGCAGTTCAGCAGATATGTCTCCACGTCATGCTCCCACCACTGAGCACATGGTGCTCTCAAGCGTATTTTACCGTACCTTCAAGGTACATTGTCCTATGGCCTGCATTTGTACAAGTTTACGGTTGATCGTATCTTTCATATACAGATGCAGATTGGGGTGGGTGTCCTGACACCCGCCGTTCTACCTCTGGATTACGTGTGTCTTTCTAGGTGACAATCTCATTCTTGGTCGTCTAAACGGCAACCCACTCTTCTCGTAGCAGTGCCGAAGCAGAAGATAGGTGTTTGCCATGTGGTTCGGACTCTTGTTGGATTCGCAATTATTACTTGAGTTACATTGTCCGATTAACAAAGCTACTTTGGATCACCCTTGTGGACAATGTAAGTGCCATTTATATGTCTAGCAACCCCGTCCAACACCAACGCCCTAAGCATATTGAACTGGATATTCACTTTGTTCGTGAAAAGGTTGCTCGTGGCGAAGTTTGTGTTCTTCATGTATCGTCCCGATATCAGATTGCAGATATTTTCTCCAAAGGGCTTCCGCGCATACTATTTAATGATTTTCCGGAACAATCTCAGCATCCGACAACCTCCCGCTTCGACTGCGGGGAGTGTTAGAGTATAATAAAATATATTTGGGTACATTTTAATTATACTGTATATTTGTATTTATAGTAGGCGAATAAGTATATAGTATATTTAGCCTTAATTATAGGATTCATGAGCTTACATTACTGACATTAGGATCAATTGTAGTCATATAAAGGCTTGGCCTTTGTACAGAAATACTACGCAATATATTTTCTTTCATTGCCCAATCAAGCTTCAACCTTGGATTTATTTATCCTCAATTCATCTATAAATAGACCGCTAATTCTACTGATTTCATCACAATTCATTCTAATCTCATTCATATCTCATTAGTTTAGCTTTTTTAAAAAAAAAAAATCCCAAATCAATTTCATTTTTCCCCTTCTTTTTCGCTGTTTCGCCACCTCCGGCGAAACCCACGGCCAGCTGCGCCGCCTCCCTCTCCTCCTTCTCTCTCCTCGTCCGAGCCCCCGACGACCGACGCGCCCACCAGCAGCACTGCTGCGTTACTGTTGCTGCTGCAGTTGTGTTGTGTCGTTGCGTTGGTGTTGTGGTGGGGAGCTGCTTCCACTGTTGCTACCGTGGTGGACTGCCGCCGACTGCACCGCCACTCCTTCCTCCCCTCTCCTCTCCTCTTGCCGTTGCTGCTGCCCCTGCTTCCCCTCCTCTATTTCCCCTGTTCCTGCTCACTTCGTAAGTTCAAGCATCTCCTTTTCTTTTTTTATTTTTTTTTATTTTCCTTACGTAATATTTACGGAGTATGTAATGTACTTGTTTTTATTTTTTAGTATTTTATTATTAAAAATAATTATAAAGTATGTATCAAATAAAATATTTATAAACTAATTAGTAATACAATTTATTTGAATTGTTTTTTTTAAATATGACTTGAAATTCAAAACAAAAACTATTAATGTTTCAATTCATTGTTTAAAACTTTTCACTAATTAAGTTACATAAAGAATATGAATTTTCATTTTTAATTACATAATAAGCAAAAGGGTAGTTTAGACATATTAATTCAAAATTTCAAAATTCATAAGGGTATAAAAGACTTTTATAAGGACACCATCTTCCTCCCCTTTCCTTATATAAATAGAATATTATCATTATCATTGTTATTGTTATTATTATTATTTTTGTTATTATTTCATCAATTATTAGTATTGCTATTAATGTTATTGTTATATTTACTATTACCATTATTAATTTGATACTACTATTTTTATTTTGCAACTAGTCCTATTAATTTTGATACTGAACTAATATAATATATTTTGTTATCATTTAATATTTAGTTACAAGTTTATTAAAATCTCCTTATAAGTATGAAAAAGGGTTTTCAAAGGATTTATTATTATATAATAAAAGGGATGCTAATATTACGAGTTATATTATTTATTAATTAAGTTATTAATGTTATAATATTTTAAAATCAAAGAAAAAGCGATCCTCGGAGCTCGGGAAGAAGATTCATCAAAAGTAAGAAACTAAGTTGCTAACGTCGAATATGGATAACATTTATTGCTGACATCTTATGAAATTGATTTAAGAACGTATGATGATTTGTAACATCTATTGCTAACCCGCAATCTCCAATTATAAATGTGTTTAAGAAATTGATTTACGAATATGGAAATGGTTTATTCAAATGTTATTATTCTCGAATGAATTGTGGGAATAATCATGATTTGATTTCAAGAACGATAGTTGTAATTTGATTTCAATTGTGCTTTTATGAAATAACGATTGTTTTCACGAACTTTAGATCCAAGTTTTATAATGTCTAAATGATAAGGAAACATATAAGAAAAAGTGAAATACGAGGAAACGAACATGATAGAAGGAAAAAGTGAAATACGAGGTTTTGGCATTAGATGATATGTTTCGCCGCCTGTTTCGCTGTCGTTTGTGGGTATGCCTATTTAGCTGCCCCTCTGTGGTATGCCCTGTTTCGCTTGCCCCTCGTGGGTGTTGCCCTGTTTCGTTGCCCATTCTGGTGGGTATGCCCTTTTATTGCTAAAATATGACGATGCTTGCCAGCTACCTAAATATGAATGGTATAAATGATAATGGAATTGTTATAAGTTGAACTATGATAATGTTAAAATGCTAATGTTGGTACTTATGTTGATCATTTGTTTGTTTATTTGAAAGTTTTTTATGAAATGATTTCCAAAACGGTTTTACTCAATGCTAAGCTCTCTCCCTGTTTTCAAACGAAACGAATTGAAACGAATTTACGTGTTAGCGGTAGATGTTACTGAGCCTCGGCTTCACGATGTTGCTTTTGGTTTAGGTACCGAGAGAGGCAACAGGCATGGATTAGTGGTGAGGAAGAACAAGTTAGATCGCGCTTTTCAATTCATAAAGTAAAATCTACTTAGCTAATGGTGTACAAAACTCAGTTTTAAGCTTTTAGAGTATATTATGGCTGTATCACGACTATTTTTCTATTTATCACAAGACTTATGTTATCTAATCTCAATAGTTTATGTTATTATGCGCCTTGTGTTTCTTAATGGAAAAATGCGGCATGTCCCGCTCCGACTAATCTAGGATTTCCGCTGCTAGATTAAGGCTAAATCAACTTAATCAAACGATTAAAAGTCGAGGTGTGCCGAATGGTATTAGAGCAAAGGTTCTGCGACCGTGAAAATAAATCCTTCAGGGATTATACTTATTAGAATTTAGGTTAAAATGAACTTTGATAAGTAATAAAGGTTAAAAGAAGTAGGTTGAGTAAAATGATTATAGGATAAATTCGTTAAATTAAGAAAGATAGGTTTAAAATGAATTGTTTTAAAAAAATGAGTGTGAGTGATAGGAATGGGATGGATCGTTTTCTTTTAAAGAGTGCTTGAGCACGTATAAGTCGTAGTACTCCTTTTCTATACGCAGCATGATTATGTAGAAAATGCCTTTGACTGGAGTTGATGCTATTTGTATGGAGTTCAACAACGTTAATGAGACGCCTTAGGCCTGAAATGACTCTTGTGGAAATAAGAGCAAGGCTTGACGAGTTGAGGAATGATCCTATTTTTGGTGATACTCGCATGGAAACAACAACCACTTCGAGATAGAGTTGGATGAAGATGGATGAAGATGGAATTCTGCGAAGTAATCGCAGAAGGCAGAAATTGAGGAAGAGGAATGCTCTAACATGTTTAAGAGATTCGCCTCCATAACCCACCTACCTACAATGGAAAACCTTGACCCAACTAGATTTGAAGAATGCTCAGTGATATGGAAAGCTATTGATGTATGCAATGCCCAGATAAGCACAAGGTGAATTTTGCTGTCTTTATCTGAAAGGACAAGCAAACCTTTGGTGGAAGAGTGCAAAGGCAATGCAAGTGAGCCGACTTCGGTTGGGTAAAGCTGAAGCAGGCTATGAGAAATCAGTTTTACCCTCAATCCTGCAACTGCAGATGGAATCGGATTCGTGCATCTTAAGCAAAAGAAGATGTCTGTTTTGAGTATGTTGTGAAGTTTAACGAACTTCTCGATACCACTAGACATAATTCCACTGATAGTCAAAGGATGAATCGCTTTGAGGATGGATTGAACCTTGACCTGCGCGCCAGCCGCTATATACTTCTTATCTAAGAAACTCGCTACCAAGAATTATATGATCGCGGCTATCAATGTGGAAAGGATGATGAAACTCCGAGAAGAAGATACTCGAAATCCAAAGAGGAAAGGAAGAAATTTTGATGGAAATTGCGAGCAATGGTACTATAAGAAACCAATGTTGGGAACTACAGAGAAACAATCAACGCTTTAACAGGCCTCTTAGTATGTACCAAATGTGGGAAAGTTGGTCATATTGAAAGGGATTGCCGAACTGGTACCGGACATATTATCGTTGTGAGCAAGGAACACAAGTTAGGAATTGCCCCCAACCACCAAAAGACAACGGAATGACAGTTGGTCTAATCGAAGGCAATGGCGGCAATGATAACTTTAATCGTTATCCTCCACGTTACCCACCCCAGAATGGAAGGTATTATGAGCAAAAGAGTGAAGATGAGGAAAGTCATGATATGTAACTGGTATTTTCTTGTAAAACCACATCTTTCTTGTGACTTGTCAGATCCGTCTTGTTTTAAAGAAGAAGATGAAAGTTGATGGAAGAAAAGTCAATTATGAATGCATATGCTTGAATGTCGATGTTTTACATGTTTTTTTGAACTAACCTTGTTGTCTTCTTTTGATGAGAGTTCTATCGAGTTTCAGTTTCGAGGACAGAACTTTTTCTAAGGGTAAGGATGTAATACCTCGTATTTTTAAATCTAATCAATTAATTATATTTATAATCATGAGTCTAATTTACGAATTTAAACTATTCTATTTTATTTTCTTATTTCTCTTATTATTTCTTCAAGGTCAAAATAAGTTTTTAAATATAATTTCATAAACGTGTTATTATCTTCAAAGTATAACTATATTCAATAATTAGCTATTTTCCATGTGTAAATTAATTTGTAAAAGTTATTTGGGACAATTACATACTATCTCAAAGTCAAGCCCACAAGAATGAGGACTTTCAAATTCTATCCCAACTAAAAGAAAAATTTCTTGATTTTTTTTGTCAAAAAGAAAAAGGGAAAATAAAATCCCAATTCATCATCATCAACATTACGTAATCTTTCTTCCTACTCTATTGCCTTCTTCATCCTCTTCACCTTCAATAAACACTCCCCAAGTTGCAACTTTAGACTACAGTAAATAATCATAAGCTTCATCTTTATCCTCAACTGTCAGTCATTAACCCAAACACCATCATCATCAAGATTCTCCTCCATTCATTCAACCTCCATTGTTGCCCAACAAGCTTCAACCTTGATTTATTTATTCATTAAATTTATCTATAAATAGCCCTCTAATTCTACTGATTTCATCACAATTCATTCTAATCTCATTCATATATCATTAGTTTAGCTTTAATAAAAAAATCCCAAATCATTTCATTTCCCCCTTTTTCTTCGCTGTTTCATAACCTCCGTTTCGTGCAAGCAACAGCACTGACGACTGACGCGCCACAGCAGCACTGCTGCGTTACTGTTGCTGTTGCGGTTGTGTTGTCGTTGCGTTGCTGTGTCTGGTGGCGGGCTACTGCCACTGTGGCTGCCGTGGTGCTGGTGTCGCCACCTGCACCGCCATCCTCTCCTCCCTCTCTCTCTCCTCTGCCGTTGCTGCTGCCCCTGCTTTCCCTCCTCTGTTTTCCCCTGATCCTGCTCACTTCGTAAGTTCAAGCATCTCTTTTTTTTTTGGGGTTTTGGGTTTTCTACAATATACCCCTGCAAAAAATTTCTTCTACAATATTACCCCTAAGATTGATACCCTTCTACGTGATTAATCAAATATTTATTAATCAAGCTTAATCTTATTAATAGGTGTGGGAGGATTGGTGGAGTGGAATGGATGGTGGGAGTAGTAGTCACTGCATTTTTTTTTTTTAAAAATCGGGTTTTTTAAGGTTACACATAACCTTATGTTTGGTTTAAATTTAACCATTAAGGTTATTTAAAAAAGGTATCAAACCTTAGTAGTATATTGTGGACAAAATTTTTGTCGGGGGGTATATTGTAAAAAAAACGCAAAATCTCAAGGGTATTTCATAAAAAATCTTTTTTTTTATTTTGCCTTACTAGTAATATTTATGGATAAGTATGACTGGTTTATTATTTATTATATTATTATTATATATTATTATTATTATTATTATTATTATTATTATATATTATATTATTATTATTATTATTATTATTATTATTATTTTATTATTATTATTATTATTATTATTATATATTATATTTATTATATATTATATATTATTATTTATTATTATTATTATTATTATTATTATTATTATTATTATTATTATATTATTATTATTATTATTATATTATATTATTATTTATTATTATTAATTATTTATATTATATATTAATTATTATTTATTATTATTATTTATTATTATATTATTATTATTATATTATTATTATATATATATTATATTTATTATTATATTATTATATTATTATTATTATATTATTATTATATTATTATTATTATTATATTATTTATTATATATTTATTATATTATTATTATTATTATTATTATTTATATTATTATTATTATTATTATTATTAATTATTATTATTATTTTATTATTATTATTATATTATTATTATTATTATATTTTTATTATTATTATTTATATTATATTATATTATTAATATTATATATTATATTGATTATTATTATTATTATTATATTATTATTATTATTATTATTATTATTATTATTATTATTATTATTTATTATTATTATTATTATTATATTATTATTATTATTATTATTATTATTATATTATTATTATTATATATTATTATTATATATTATTATTATTATTATATTATTATTATTATTATTTTATTATTATTATTATATATTATTATATATTATTTATTATTATTATTATATATTATTATTATTATTATTATTTATTATTATTATTATTATTATTATTATTATTATTATTATTATTTATATATATTATATTATTATTATATTATATTATTATTATTATTATTATTATTATTATATATATTATTATTATTATATATTATTATTATATTATATTATATTATTTATATATTATTATTATTATTATTATTATTATTATTATCATTCTCATCTCATTCTCATTCTCATTCTCATTCTCATTCTCATTATCATTATCATTATCATTATCATTATCATATCATTATCATATCATATCATTATCATTATCATTATCATTATCATTATCATTATCATTCTCATTCTCATTCTCATTCTCATTCTCATTCTCATTCTCATTCTCATTCTCATTGTCATTGTCATTGTCAATCATGTCATTGTCATTGTCATTGTCATTGTCATCATATTATTCATTATCATTATCATTATCATTATTATTTATTTATTATTATTATTATTATTATATTATTTCTGTTATTATTTTTCATATTATTATTAATATGCTATATTGTTATTTTTATTATTTACTATTACCATTATTAATTTGATACTACTATTTTTATTTTGCAACTAGTCCTATTATTATTTGATACTAATAATAATATATAATATACTAGCTTAGCGCCCGTGCGATGCACGGTAGTTACTAAATTTTCATGAAAACTGTAAAAAAAAAAAAAATTTTGTAATTTAATATTTGTCAAGATTGAATCTAAAACGATTGTGTTTTATAATATTATGTTATACAATATTTATAATATTACATGGTTCTATATTATGTTATGCACAAACTATTAGTCCATGATGCCGTTGCATACCAAGACTGTGCATGATAATCTAGTCCAGGATCCCATGCACGGGTCCCAATCCTGAATCAATTTACAATTGTGTTTTATAAAATTTATTATGATAATATTGTATTGTATAGTACGGAATATAAATATTTCATATAATTAAAAGATATGACTTTTCAAATTTTTGCTTAAAATAAATAGGTTTCGTTTAATGTCTCATATTATATTGATTGATATTACAATTTTATAAATAATTATAAATATATATTTGATAAGAAGAAATCTTCTAGAATTAAGTAAAGATATTGTTTACTATTTTTTAGCTAATAGATTTAATTAATATTCCCTCCATTTTTAAGTTGTTCCAGTTTACATTTTGAGATATTTTCAATTAGTTTTCCAACAAAATCTAAAACGTATGAACAGTAGTCAGTACTGCAGGACATTATGAAATAGAGGGAGTATGAGAATCTCTAAATTTCCATCAATAATATAAGAATGAGTATAATCATGTGTTTCAGAATATGATTTAATCTTACTGTTATAAAATTGATTTACGATTGTTCATATGTGTTTTATAAAATTTATTACGATAATATTGTATTTATAGTACGGAGATAGTATTGGAGTAATACTATTATGATATAATAAAAGATATTTCGTTGTCTAAATTTTGCTTAAAAAAATAGATTTCGTTAAGTGTTATATTATATAGATTGATATTACAATTTTATAAATAATTATAAACTATATATGATAAGAAGAATCTTCTAGAATTACGTAAAGATATTATTTATTATTTATTAACTAATAGATTTAATTAATATGTTATTATATAAAAAATTTTACAAAAAAAAAAAAAAAAATAAGAAAATTAGTTTTGGAGGGAAATTTTTAACCAGAGAGCGCCATGTGGCACTTTTGGTTTCTGCTTTAGTATATAGTTATTGATTGTTATCATTAATATTAGTTACAAGTTTATTAAATCTTCCTTATAAGTATGAAAAGGGTTTTCAAAGGATTTTATTTTATATAATTAAAGGGTATGCTAATATTACGAGTTATATTATTTATTAATTAAGTTATTAATGTTATAATATTTTAAAATCAAAGAAAAAGCGATCCTCGATGCTCGGGAAGAAGGATTCATCAAAAGTTAGGAACTAAGTTGCTAACGTCGGATTGAGATAACATTTATTGCTGACATCTTATGAAATTGATTTAAGAACGTATGATGATTTGTAACATCTATTGCTAACCCCCGCAATCTCCAATTATAAATGTGTTTAAGAAATTGATTTACCAATATGGAAATGGTTTATTCAAATGTTATTATTCTCGAATGAATTGTGGGAATTAATCATGATTTGATTTGAAGAACGATAGCTGTAAATTTTGATTTCAATTGTGCTTTTATGAAAGAACGATTGTTTTCACGAAATTTTATGATCCAAGTTTTATAATGTCTAAATGATGACAAGTTCACGCTTAATGATTAAAAGAAACGAAACATGATAAGGAAAAAGTGAAATACGAGGTTATGGCATTATGATGATATGTTTCGCTACCCCTCGTGGGTATGTCCTATTTCGCTGCCCCTCGTGGGTATGCCCTGTTTCGCTGCCCGTTTGTGGGTTTGCTCTGTTTCGCTGCCCATCGTGGGTATGCCCTGTTTCACTGCCCCTCGTGGATATGCCCTGTTTCGCTGCCCATTCGTGGGTATGTCTTGTTTATGTAAAATAATGACGATGGAATGCCAACTACCTAAATATGAATGAGTGTAAATGATAATAGGAATTGTTATAAGTTGAACTATGATAATGTTAAAATGCTAATGTTGGCACTTATGTTCATCATTTGTTTGTTTTATTGAAACGGTTTTTATGAAATGATTTCAAAATGGTTTTACTCAATGCTAAAGCTCTCTCCCTGTTTTCAAATGAAACGAATTGAAATGAATTTACGTTGTTAGGGTAGTATGTTACTGAGCCTCGGCTCACGATGTTGATTTTGGTTTTAGGTACCGAAGAGGGCAAACGGGATGGATTAGTTGTGAGGAAGAACAAGTTAGATCGRGCTTTTCAATTCAATAAAGTAAACTCTACTTAGCTAATGGTTGTACACAACTCAGTTTTAAGCTTTTACACTACGCCATATTTAGCTTTTTAAAGCTTTAAATGAAAGCGTTTTTGTAAAAGCGCTTTCATTAATATGATTTTAAAGTGTTTCTGAAAAAAATGCTATAATTTCATTATTATTAAAAGCGGTTTTTTAATTAAACGCTTTTTTTATAAAATAAATGAAAGCGTTTTACAAAAATGCTTTTAATAAGAAGCTTTTAATAAAAATTTAGATTTGAAAATTAAAAAAAATAAATATAAAAAAAATCGCACAACAATTTTCATGTAAAGCTTTTATTTTTTTCCCCTCTTCAAACTCGTTATTCAATCAACGCTACTCAGGACTCACCCATCTCTCCTTCTCCCTCACTCGAATTCTCTTCTCCTTGAAACAAATTCTCCTTTCCTCACACCAAATTTATAATGTTAGGGTTTTGATTTGGAGATCGAATTTCAGGTTATTGTTGAGTTGGAATTCGCATTTGATTAGGGTTCGTCTGTTTTTTAAGGGCTTCAAATTGATTTGACTGGTGGTGCTGATCGCGGTCTACGGTTAAAATTTTGGACGAGTGGTGCTCGATTGACTGTTGTGATGCCTGGTATTTTCTCACTTTTTCTTTTTTCTATTTTTGCCTCAGTTTCGTGCAATTACGGATTTGTGTCATTCTTTATTTTCTTTGGTATTTGTTCTGAATTTCGATTTGATGGTTAGGTTAATTTGTGGATCGATTTTCTGTATTTTTTTGTACTAGTACAAATTTTCCTTTTTTTTCGTTTTGATCTGTTTTTTTTAATAATTTGGGTTTGGTTTTCATTTGGTGTTGATTTTTCTGGGTTTATTTTCATTGATTATTCTCTGGATTGAGGAGCATGTAAGTTGTTTTGGTATTGTTGGTCATTTTGTTTTTTTAGTCGAAATTTCTTTGTGATCTCGTGTTATTCTATAATTTGCATCCATAACTTAAGACCTGTGAGTAAATGGAAGGGTGAGCATAATATGCACTGATTCTATTTTGTGTATGAGCAATTAGAGTTCATACTTGAATGTAGCAACTCCATGAAATCCTTTAAGATCTTGCATGTACAATATTACCTATTCCTGCCTTTGAAATAGTCTTTTTGCAATTGCTATCAGACTGTACAATGTTTACATCTACACTTACGTGGGATACAGTGATGTAGGTTAGTTATGCTCATGTTGTTGGAGTCATTTGACACATTTTAGTTTAGTTTAAAGAGTTTTTAGGTGTTCATTTGTTAGTCACACTGTGAAATGTGCTATATTTGAGGCTGAGTTGGCAGATTATATCCCAGTTGTTAAGCCTCTATTGCTGGAATACAAATTATAGGCCGAATGTGTGCAGGTGAGGGTTATAATTAGCCGGTTCTTTGTAAGTTAGTCGTGGACTCGTGGTAGGGGAGACTATGAAACCCTTGTACATATTTAGTTTGTATGTTACTGAATACTGATGCATCAACTGTTTCTTGACAGGAAACAAAAATGGGCTTCTTGTTTCGCATTCAACTACTGACCAAGGTGAGTCCAAATAACCAATGAGAGTTATATATATATTGTTTCAGTCAATGTCTCTTTTATCTGTGTGACCTACTCTTTCAATTTCCTCCTGGTTATTTCAGCATCGATTGACTATAGTTGTATGATGTGKTGTATGATGTGCTGTTGCTGCATCTAATTTTTTTTGCCTGTACTTTCGATGTCATTGGATGATGCTACACTAATGCTTGCACAAATCTGATACTTTATACTATACTCATGTTGATCTTCTGTCTTGGTTTTCTTTTATGTGTATGCATTATATGTTGTTTATCTTGAAAGTTGAAACAAAATGATAGGTAAGTTCATTTTAGCATGGACCCAATAATGACATCTTATCGGGATTGTCTGTGCATGAATTAGATTGCCCTTGTGAAAATGTGTTAACACTGAGGGAAAGTTTTTTAAGCAACACCCTTAAGCTCAAGGGACCTATTTCTACAACAACGATTGCTTCTCTAGGAAACATCTTTTATAGTGCATTAGCACTTTCAAAGGTATTTCTTTAGTTTTTGACATCATTTGATAATTATGGTTCATTCTTAATTAATTTCTAGTGAACTCTCTTGAAAGTTTTGAGTAACGTTCAACTAAGTTTTATTCCTACCAATTAAAAATTTACAACCTCCATTTCATTCATATATAATGTCCCTAATGTTGAGTTTATAATACTTCGCATATAACTATATATCTCTTATGACAAGTGCTTATATATTTGATATACTTCGTATATAGATGTTAACTTTTATATCTAAGAGATTATTTGGCAAAAAATGGTCAAGGGATGTTTGTTTAGATACATTTTCTATCTTTCTAAATTTTGTTTTCCCTTAGGATAGTGCTAGTAGGTGCATTACTTGAGGGTTCTTTCAGAAAATTTAGAAGTGAAATGTTTAATGGTATTTGTGAATTGTAATTGTTGCTAGGTTTTTTTCCTCTTTTTCTTCCCTTCTTACAAGCCTTGTTGTATGCGGACACTGTGAAGCCCAATTTAAAGGCTTGATGGGTCTTGAAAGTGATGGACCCTGTCATTTTTATAAACTGATGTCGTTGCTGTAGAATATCTTATGCTTTTTAGTTGCTTAATTGTGGAGAAACGGAGCAAAAGTTTTGGCTTCAGTACTATTGTTGGTTGATGGCGTTGGAGTGGTTTCATTCATTTGCTTCGTCATCATTCTTTCTTCTGTTCTTTTGAATATCTCTTTTGTATGTTTGTGGTCTAATTTGTTGGCATTCGTGTTGTGGAGGATCTTGTTGCTCATGAAGTGGAAGTCCTTAATGTGAGGAGGTTACTTGGATATTTGGAGGCCGACATATTACTATATTTTGCGTAGCGAGCAAACACTTCTTGCTCATAGGTTTCCTGGTTTATGGGAAGCTAACTATTGATAAAGTACACTAGCAGTACACTGGTTGGCTGGGGAACTTTATTGTTTTTGATATACTTTGGCTGCATCTTTGTTCATATGGTTTTGTGTGTCTGACTGTCAGCTACCTTATGCTTTCTTATTAGACAAAGTAGTTTTTTGTTGAGTGCTTTTGCAGTATTCTTTGAGTATTTTTTTAAACATTTAAATATGTGATTCTAATAATGACAATAAGTTTTGTTTTGGTTCTTCAAGAATCGCAACACTTGAGGAACAGTCTTCCTGATTCAGTGGTTGTTCAACGCATTGAAGAAAAGCTATCTGCTTTAGGAAAGTGCATAGCATGCAATGACTATGTTGCTCTTACCCACACTGATCTGGATAAGGTATGGTTCTGTTTACATGTGTTGCTGTGGTTCTGTTTTTATTGTTAATTACATGTGTTGCTGTGGTTCTGTTTTTATGCCGTGTCAGCCTTTGCAATTCAGAACAAGGTTCATTAAATGCGTCATGTTCTAACATGTTAAAATCATTATAAGCAAACAAGCTCCTTGTTATTAAATAAATAAATACAAGTAGATGATTTCTTATACACTATATATTCTAAATTATGTCAGTTTTTGTTACTGAGACTTGGCCTGTACTTTGTACATAGTTTAACTCGGCTTTCAACCTGTATCTCATGACATTTGTGCACACTCTCTTAATTACTTGATAATGAATATCTTTTTTATTAATATCTTACAAACTACAAAGTGCAACTATGTACTAACTAAAATTGTTGATTAACCAAATGGTGAGAGTTGGTGTGACCATTGGAGACAGTGTGTTTGTTTTGTCTAAGGAATGGGTTTATCTGTATCCAAGGTTGTAGTTTGTCATTTGCATGCCGTCCAGCTTGTGCTCTGTTGCTGTCCTGCACATCCACATGTTGTACTAGTTGCTGCTGCTTAGGGAGAGGGATGATTATTGTGGCTTATACCAAGTTTTTTGTATTAAAAGTTTTAAGTTCTGAAATTGTTGGGGTTTTTTTTTAAAAAATATAATTGTCTAGGTTTTTTTTTTGTACCGATTTAATTTTATCCAGAAATTTGAATAGTATGTATGAATTTTTTATAGTATCAATGAAGTAAATACTTTTTACTATCAGATTGTAAATTGCAGATTTATTTGATACAGATTCTTATATGAGTACAATATATATATATATATATATATATATATATATATATATATATATATATATATATATATATATATATATATATTATACTGCAAAAAATAAATGTTTTTTACTTTAAATTTTCAAACTACCGATTTAAAGCGCTTCAGAAGAAAACGCTTTTAAATTACCGAAAACAACCGCCTAAATTTCGATGCCAAAGTATACTATTTACAGCGTTTATTAGAAGTGCTTTTAATCCTTTAAAAGCGGTATACTTAATGAAAGCGCTTCAGGGAAGCGCTTTAATTTCTTTCCCAGCGCCCCCATATAAAAGCGCCTATGGAAACGCTTTTAATAAGCATTTTCAACGCTTTAAAAAGCTCGTTTTGGCGTAGTGTATTAGAGTTATTATGGCTTGTATCACGACTATTTTTCTATTTATCACAAGACTTATYTTTTATTAATCTCAATAGTTTTAAGTTATTTATGCGTCTTGTGTTTCTCAATGGAGAAACGCGGCATGTCCCGCTCCGACTAATTTAGGATTTCCGTTGCTAAATTAAGGCTAAATCAACTTAATTAAACGGTTAAAAGTCGGGGCGTGACAATAATTCTAATGGCGAAAATAAAGAGAGAAGAGACACAATACTCATGTATTCAATATAGCTCTCTCTGAATGTGTCTACCATCAAAGATTCTTAGACTCTCCTCGGCTCTTTGTCTTATTTTTTTGTATACATCTGAGGTACCTTTGAAGCCTATTGGATTTATGCATTATCTATTTTATACGCTTATGGCCGATATGTAATGCATATAGGTAGTCACGTCGCAACTGTAAGAGACCCCCGATAGTTGAGCACTCTAATATGTAGTCTTGTTAGTATAAGGTTTCTATTCTAATTGATTGCCCATTTTATTTGCTCGCGTATTTTTGCTATTATCTTAATGGTATGTCTTTTGCAGCAGATCGTCATCTTTCTCCTCATTTGAGCCCAAATATTGCGACACCAGCGTCTGGACTCCCAAAGGTGGTAAGAGCCGCTACTAAAGACCTGTGTGTGTGCACTTGGAAGATAATAGATTATCGCCAGAAGGTACAAGAAGGTAGCATTAATAAAATGAAGAGTTGTGCTGAAGATATATACAAGAGCGGCCATTATCATATGACCAACGGAAAGAATTCCAACTCGTGAGTTTATTCGTATGTGACAAAGGGAATGGAGGGAGGGCGTCATTTTTGTGGACGCTTGTGAAAGAAGCTCTCTTGGGCATTTTCCAACCTTTAAATCTAATTAACTCCTCGGAACAGTACGATTAGATGACAATTTATATCATCGCGTCCTATACTAATAGATTGCGCCTGAACATGAGCAAGCAATTGTTGGAGTCACATACCATCATAGACCATGAAGCGAAATTACAAAGAAACATAAGTAATAATCAATACTGCAGCGCACATGTCAAACATACCCATTATATGCGCAAGGGATAATCATGGTGTGCCTTATTGATGTACATGAAAACTTAAACATACGATGTTAGTACTTATTTTATCCAGAACAAAGCGTTTTGTCACGAACTGTAACATATTGGAAAGAGAACTACAAAGATGACAAAGTGTGATAATATCAAAGAGGAAAAAATACACTCAAATTAGCATTACTTCTAAAAACCCATTGAACAAACCTGGTGGCACCAATGTCAACCAGTAAATGTAGAGGTAACAATGGCAGCTCTAGGAATGGGCACCATACTATAACTTCAATTATTTAGAGCGACATGTGCTCTCCGCGATAACGAGTGATCTATTGATTACCCGCGGAAACCATTCGCAGATGTAACACCATAAGCCCCAGGCCCAATTGCAACAACCATGGGCCAAAAGCAACGCACCATGTCCAACCTAAAGAGGGTATGACTCATCTGAGAAATAAGGTGTATGTAAGACGCTCAGCTCAATATTATGAACATACGCTCTATTCTTCGATCGACTTGGGGGCAATAACCCAATGCAGCGACTCCACCGGAGGTATATTGCAACATCAATAGTTCGAGATTTAGTGATGTTTAAATCTCTAGCCTGGATCTTTTCGACATAATCAATTGGAGGGATCACGAGGCAAGAAACTTGGGTCCTTTGATGGTTTTGTGGTAGAGCAGGACTTAGTGTGAGGTGAAAAAATTATGAAGTGGGGTGTGTATTCTTCATGTGACTCTTATGCGCAGACATTCCTCAATAATCCAGGTTTAAGCGCGAAGCGTGGGTAGCCTAATGAACTGAGCAAGAAAACGTATTCCGAACTTAAGCGGGAACAGAAGAGGCAAAGATGATTAGCTTTACCGTGCGTAGCCGCGCAAACGAAACAGAAGAAACGTCTTCGCCCCAAATAGCAACAAGTGAGTTGCTGTTGAAATCTGCCTGGTTCTTTGAGATTGAATTGTTTGGTGTAAAGTTAGTGAAAACCCAGATGGAAGTTGTTTGGTTGCAAGGGTGTATTGATTTTGAAAGAATGCAGCAGGACTTGAAACTCTGGGAATGAGAGTCCGGTGCCTCATGAATTGGGAGGGCTGGAGAAGTGGCTAATTATCAGAGTAGTTTAGATGGTGCTCTAGACTCGAAGAGGACACTTGTATGAATGATTCTAGAACATTAAGAGATTAGTGCACGGAATCTATCTAAACTGTTATTCAGAATAGTAGTGGACACTTCCTGAGAATCCTCGCAGAAGCAAAAGGAGAGTGAGTGGATAACAATAGTTGAAATGGTTGGCCACCTCAGTTACATTCCTCTGAATCCTAGAAAGTTAACCTACTGCAGGGATGTTGAGCTACATATGCTAGGATACACAAAACTCAGTTGTACCGAATGTTTCGTATGTTGTAAATATAGGTTTCTTATATTAGTGAATAGTTGCAAAGGTTTAGACATGCGGCTATTCAGATTTAAATGAAAGGGCCACTCTCTTTTCCGTGTGAAACTGGGTTCTAACAAGTAATTTCAGAATACTCTTGCCTTCATAGATTTATAATTACACTCCATCCAAACCATTCAAAGGTTCTTGAATTAAGAATTGTATAGATTGAACCTAATTACAGCGTACACATTCACAGTTGTACTCACACACAGGGCTCACGATCTAAGTCACCGATAATTACATAGCACCTCTCAACTTGGATTGGGACTCCCACCGAATATGGACTTTGACAGATTATTGTTCGAAAATCGCGCGTACGAACCACCCCACCATAGGCATCGTCAAACCTCATAGTGCTAGTTTAGAAACATAGGACTCATATCACAAGTGTGCACTTTTTTTTCAAAGAGAAACATTAAAGAATAATAGAGAAGTGAGAGAATTTAGGTCAAGTTAACTTTGGATTAACCACACAATTATTGGAGAGTGTGGACACACTATAGTTTAGATAAAACAACACATTGCACGGTGAATTTCACACAAATAAAAACAACTACCAACTCACTTTTTCAGACATTATAAGCCACTTTTTAGAGAGTGTCTACACGTAACCTCTAGCACTCCGGTTTTTTCAGTTGGATGGAGATGAGCATATACCGATGCTTCTGGCCTCGATCTGGTGTTGGCGGTCCAGGCTCTCAATTATCGCGTGCTACTCCTTCTCTCAATTAACCGGCGCTGATGTGGGGTACGACGCTGCCGGCTCCAATTTCCTTTCATCATCACAACTTTCCGGGGCTCATTTTCCACATTGCTCCTACAGTTTTCGCGAGGCCGATAATTCACCCCTTTATCAGATTGTAAAACAGCTCGGCCAAACGATCACCGGAAAACGGTTCCTCTCACTGAGCAGACATCGTGTACTATTCAATGCAGACCGCGGCATTGGTATGAGGGCGAGTGATTGGACGCAGTATACACATCTTGAATTGAGAAAGACTAACTATAGTTTGATTACCGCATACAAAATTAGAAAAACTATATGTGCCACAAACCAAGGATAATATATCATACCTCAGTTGAAAGGACTCAGATGTACATAAAGCTCGCTAGACACTCAACAGAACATGGGCATTAAACAAAAATTCAAACAAAACACAAGGACAAAAACGTAAACCCATTGACAGCTGAGACCCAAAGTGAAGACCAAGGATGACCATGAATTTCGAATGGTGTCAGAGTGTGAATATCGCAACTTGAAAATTTCCAATTTGAGATGTTAATGATCTTAAGCTTGACATAAGGGATGAACTTCAATTACACGTCTGCTACCACTCAACATCCAAATATGAACGTGAGTTGAAGTATTAGCATCTTTCAATATGTAACGTACTGCATAAACCTATAACATGTTAAACTGTGTGAGTTGTCGTACATAATCACACACCGCCATCTTGAGAGAGTGAGTTTACATACATAGCTCTGCAGGAATAGTACTTAGGTGTGTGTAGAGTGGATCACATCTGTGGAGTGATCTGGGAATATTTTTTGAAGAATTGGAATGGCGGTGCTATCGGTCGATTTGCCAGGGCGTAGTTGGGGTACATCAGATTGGTTCACATTCTAGAGTGTGTTTTGAATATTCCGATACATGGAGAATCAGGGGAATGGCATTCGTGCATCTTCATTCATCGAAATCGTACTCTGTCCTGTCTCCACATACAGATCATCGTATGCGGAAAGTAAGTAACAGGACTCACTAGATATCAATTAAGTGGTTTTCATCAATGCTCGGCACTCTCGGTAACTGGTGCCCGCAGACGCTTGTTTCAATCTCACGTTTGAGAGTTCGCCAACTTGAGACACACTTAATGTGGTGGAGTTCCAGCATGACTACTGCCATCCAAAGTCTGATCCGAAAGTGTATCGCACGGGATTCTAGGTTTATGTGGACATTCGTGGGTTTAAGCGGAAATTTAGAAAAGCTCTACAGGGTAACGCGTAGCAATCCGCCCGCATGTAGCGGCCCTCTACTCGGTCTCATTGTAGTTCACAAGTCATAACAATTGAATTCAAAGAGCCTATTGAATTGATCTTGAAAGCGCACTAACTATATTACTAGGTGGGTTTTGCTATTATGTACAAATAATGACTTCTACCATGGATAAGGCGATCGCTTGATTGTTAGTCAATATTATAAAGTGCCTATAAAACCGGTCGTCCATGATTATCTGACTTTGATGTGGTAGGCATAATTTTTCCGGTCTTGTTTAAGCAAATATACAAGTGTGATAGAATATGTACAAACAAAACATGAAAACAAAGGTTAGTAAGCATAATAATGGTATAGTATATCCTTCTCACCTTGTCTCTGCAAATACACAAATCGTTAAAGTAAAAATAAAAAAGAGTCGTCTTATGATCGAATGCTAATAAGACAAGAAATGTTAAGTATTTGACAATAACATATGCAATAATTGACAAATTGTGCAAGATGAGATAAACGAATTTGAAAACGTTAATGACAATCTACATATTTACATGAGATGATTCAAGAGTCGGTTTCTACATTGTGTTTAATTGATTGAAACTCGTAATAGTAATTAGTCAAATTAAAAGTGACAAAAGAATTAGAAGAGTAAAAAAGAAGTTTTAGGTGAGTATCTAGAGTTATACCTTGATTCGCTTGTTGATCGAAACAGAATCGATGCTTAGAACTCAAGAACGAATGTATTTAGAGTGTATGAGAGCGTGAGAGAAGGAATAGCAAGTTAGGGACGGAGAGAATTGAATAGACGTGTGTGTTTTCGGAATGAGCAAGGCACGTATTAATAGGCGCGAGGAGGAAAAGGAGTGGAAAAACCCTGCTATATACGCAGACTCTGCGTATATACGCAGGATTATTCTCACGTTTTTTTTTGATTTCCTCGATTCCAATTTCCATAATACGTGATTTGCCTTGATTCGACGCACGCTAGCACCTCTTGCTCCCAAGCAAGGAGTTTCTAGAGTGTCCTAGAAGGTCCACGTATTTCCGGGATATTTTTTGTGATTTTGTATTTTTTTTGTATTTTCTGCGTATAAAAACTTATAAAAATCATAGAAAAATTAGAAAAATAGAAAAATAATCTAAAAATACTGATGAGCTCAGAAAAATGTGAAGAGTGCATGAAAAGTGGAAATTATGGAGATCACCAATATAAATTTTTTTTAAAAATCCTAAAATAGAAAAAGAAACACTAAAATAGAAAATAATTAAAATAATAAAAGAAAATGTTTTTGCCCCTTTTATTTGTCCTTTGCTCAATAGTTCCGAGTATGACCTCACGTATTTCCAACTTTTGTGAGTTCAAAGCATCTTTTCTAAGTCGAAAGAATCGCGAGACGCGGTATGTTTCATCACTGATTACTCTTTTCGGGAGACACTTTTAGGTGTCTACACAATGTACATCGATCGTTCATCCATTTGTTCTTTATTAATACTAGTGAAAGAATATAAAATAATTACATATGAGAAACAGTAATAGTAATAGCACGGAGTGATCACCCGAATGGAACCTGATGAATATTGCTTACTCTTTTTCATAATAGCGATATGTGGTGTGCTCATGAAAGACATGTAGGCTCAAGGATTATGTATAATATCGATCAATAGGCGTTGATAATCGAAGGGGTCGTTTGATGATTTAGTGTGCTGAGACTTATGTCAGGGAAAAATACTATATGTGATGCGACATTTAAGCTGTGAGATTATGATGATGATATTGCTTTATGCAAGAGATGAAGATTACTGGATTGAATGACTTGCATGCTACTGTGTTATTGTTGATATGTTCTGGCAAAGGAACCCTCCTTTATCTCTAATCGATTGTGCTTATATATACACAGTCATGGGGGCAGTGAAATAACAATAGTAGTTCGCAATTAGTGGGAGGATATGCAATTGTGAGTGAGTCATGTGGTCATATGTCGACAATAGGTGGATGATGGTAGTTAATGGAGGACATGGGATTAAATATGGCAGATCATGCAAAGTTGGAT
>SNQN01001114.1:87606-106328 GCA_008642245.1 Bassia scoparia
AATGGTGACGCAGAAACTCGAGAAAGGGGAAAAACCGGGGCGGCAATTAGTCCTCAATCCACTATAGTCTGGCGTTATATAGGCCCTTGAGTACAATTGTAGGCCTTTACCCCCCTTAAGGGGGTAGACCTCACTCAGTGTCATGGAATTGAGCATGGGATCCGCATTTGAATGGTTGGGGTTGTTTGTCGAATTGAGGGGATCGCCACCGGTGCCTATATAGGTTATTCACGGACGCCCGAAACATTGGTGCCAACTAGTGGCACCAAAATAGGTCCAGTAACCAAAGTGTGGGTTCGGGGACATGGTACAGATTGAATCAGTAACCCAATACGCCGCATGTAGCGGCCTCTACTCGGTCTCATTGTAGTTCACAAGTCATAACAATTGAATTCAAAGAGCCTATTAATTGATCTTGAAAGCGCACTAACCTAATATACTAGGTGGGTTGCTTTATGTACAAATAATGACTTCTCCATGGATAAGGCGATCGTTGATTGTTAGTCAATATTAATAAGGTCCTATAAACACGGCTCGTCCATGATTATCTGACTTGATGTGGTAGCAATTTCCCGGTCTGTTTAAGCAAATATACAAGTGTGATAGAATATGTACAAACAAAACATGAACAAAAGGTTAGTAAGCATAATAATGGTATAGTGTATACCTTCTCACCTTGCTCTGCAAATACACAATTCGTTAAAGTAAAAATAAAAAGAGTCGTCTTTGATCGAATGGCTAATCAAGAAAAAACATGTTAGTATTGACAATAACGATATGCATAATGACAAATTGTACAAGATGAGATAAACGAATTTGAAAACGTAATGACAACCTACATATTTACATGAGATGATTCAAGAGTCGGTTTCTACATTGTGTTAATTGAATTGAAACTCGTAATAGTAATTAGTCAAATTAAAAGTGACAAAAGGAATTAAGAAGAGTAAAAAAGAAGTTTTAGGTGAGTATCTAGAGTTATACTTGATTTCGCTTGTTGAATCGAAACAGAATCGATGCTTAGAACTCAAGAACGAATGTATTTAGAGTGTATGAGAGCGTGAGGAAGAATACGCAAGTTAGGGACGGAGAGAATTGAATAGACGTGTGTGTTTTCGGAATGAGCAAGGCACGTATTATAGGCGCGAGGAGGAAAGGAGTGGAAAAACCCTGCGTATATACGCAGACTCTGCGTATATACGCAGGATTATTCTCTCCGTATTTTTTTGATTTCCTCGATTCCAATTTCCATAATACGTGATTTGCCTTGATTCGACGCACCTAGAACCCTTGCTCTCACCACAAGGAGTTCTAGAGTGTTCTAGAAGGTTCACGTATTTCCGGGATATTTTTTGTGTATTTTGTATTTTTTTGTATTTCTGTCGTATAAAAACTTATAAAAATCATAGAAAAATATAGAAAATCAGAAAAATAATCTAAAAATACTGGTGAGCTCAGAAAATTTGAAGAGTGGCAATGAAAAGTGGAAATTATGGAGATCACCAATATAAATTATTTTTTAAAAATCCTAAAAATAGAAAGAAAATAAAAAATAGAAAATAATTAAAATAATAAAAGAAAATGTTTTTGCCCCTTTTATTTGTCCTTTCTCAATAGTTCGAGTATGACCTCACGTATTTCCAACTTTTGTGAGTTCAAAGCATCTTTTCTAAGTCGAAAGAATCGCGAGACGGGTATGTTTATCACTCTGATTACTCTTTTGGGGAGACACTTTTAGGTGTCTACAGAAGCCGCACTTTCGTAAGACGAAAGTCAAAGTATTCGATTCGGGACGGAGAGCAACTCAAGACGTTCTGCGAATCCTGAGTCACCCTTTTTCGTCGGCTACCTGCAAAACAAAGGTTAGTTTTACTGTAGTCGTGTCCCGTGCGGTCTGAGTCCTCGAGCATCATTCTTCGTTCGCTTGACTGGGAGAATGCAGACGCATCCCATGCTTTCCGAGGAAATGAGCATTGACATTTGAAAATGATGCCCTAATCAGGATTAAGGACTACTTGGTGACGACATAGGTATGTTTTTATGTCTAGAGAAATTTGCATGCAATTTGAAGAGCTGTAACTTGTGACCTTGAGATTGAGAAGATGGGCAAGAGCCATTGATTTAGAATTTGATAAAGAGTCTTTGAATTCGAAAGGGCCTTGTCTAGGTCAGGTTTGAGACATGATTTGAGAGAGTCTTTGAATTGAAAGGGTCTTGTCTAGGTCTGGTTCTAGACATGACATTTGAGAGAGTCTTCGAATTTGAAAAGGGTCTTGTCTAGGTCTGGTTCTGACATATTTGAGAGGTCATTATTGAAAGTCTTTTCATGGTCTGGTCTAGACATAATTTGAGAGAGTTTTTGAAAGGGCCTTGTCTAGGTCTGGTTCTAGACATGATTTGAGAGAGTCTTTGAATTTGAAAGGGTCTTGTCCTTAGGTCTGGTTCTAGACATGATTTGAGAGAGTCATTGATTTGAAAGGGTCTTGTCTAGGTCTGGTTTCTAGACATGATTTGAGAGAGTCTTTGAATTGAAAGGGTCTTTAGAAAGGTGCTACTTGAAAAGTGACTTAAAGAAAGGGTGACAATGGACGAGACCATGGCTGATGCTGGATGTGACTTGGTGAATAGGAGCTTGAATTTGAACTTGAACTTTGACATCGACTTGACTTAACATCGGCTGAGACAGTGACTTTGATTGGAAAGTGACAGGGTCCATAAGCGAATTTTATCATGATTTTCATTTGATAAGCAAAGTACTTGAACACGTAATAGGGCCTTAGGAGACACAGAACCCCAACTGGAAATTAAGGGCCATGATGGCGACGAGCCCCCCAGCGAGACTTTGGACAGTGTAGTTTCATGGCTTAGAGTCAACATAGGAAGGTGGATAGATTATAATGGATGAATTCCGCTACACGATGTACTGCAACCCATAAAGGTCAGGTGGCTTTACTTCTTGGGGATTGAGACAATGAGTCCTTGAAGGTGACAAAGAATAGGCTATGGTCGAGAATAAAAAGGGTCAAATTGGGTGCTAAGGGTCAAAGATGTGGCTAGATGCGAGGGTTGGCTAATGATGTAGGTTCAAGCATGAGTCTATGTCAGGTTCTAGATTGGCAAAACTATTATCAAATTCTTAGCAAGTCAAAGCACTCAAAAGGCCTCAAAACGATTTATATGTTAAATGCGGTCGAACCTCGACGAGAGAGGCTTCCCTACGTATCCATTACGGAATCAGACCACCGTAGGTTCTAATGATATGTGGACAATGCTCGTGTGAGAGGTTTTGTGGTTGTAATGTAAGGCTGTAGTTTGAGGGTTGAAAATGGCTTGATGATCATGAAGTGAACCCACGGTGGCCAGTGTGCTTTTAGACTCTTGCTTTTTTAATTTATCTGGGCTTGAGCTTTGGATTTGTCATTTTGATGACTTTTGTATAACTGGCATTAACTTTGTTTTGCTTTTTTTTTTTTTTCCCATTTATTCTTCTTTTTTTTCTTTCTTTCTTTTGCACGTGTCTTTTCCTACGCACCGCTGGTCAAGGGTTAGGTAATGTGGTGATGATAGGAAAGATAGGCTAATGAAAGTGTTTGTGGTTCAAAGGTTTGCAGGGATTTTGATTTGATGTGACAAAGGGAATGGAAGGGGAGGGGTCATTTTTGCGTGAGCTTGTGAAAGAAGGCCTCTCTTGGGCATTGTTCAATTTCAATAATTAAATCAGTATTAGATTAAACCAATTGTGGCAATGAGTGTTGAGACTTGCATAGAATTAGAAAATAATATTGCCAAAAACAAATGAATATTTTATTGATGAATGAAAACTGAAACATCACATGGCTTTATTTATAGTCAAGAGACTACATAGACTCAAAGGACAGTGAATTAAATTGATCATATAGCTAAGGAATGGGCTATCTATGGACTCCAATCTAGAGAAGGTCGCACGGGATCATTAGATCCGCACCTTGGGTGACTGCTGAGGCTTTGATGGTAGTGGTGTTTGATGTTTTTCAGTTGGGCCAAGGAGGTATAGGATTAGGCTTTTTTAGTGGATGATGGAGGGGTCAAGAGACATGGGCTTTTTGTGGGAGGTAGGATTTGTTGACTTCTTTGCATCTTTGGGCCTATCACGGGGATCGTGACTGAACAACTCCGACTTAGTTGGACCCGACACTGGTTTTGAAAATGGATAAAGTTTCAGTGTTGAATTTTGAAACTGGACTTGAAAACTGGACTTGAATGGGCTAGACCTAATTCAAATTTAAGGTGCTAGACTCGAGAAAGATTCAAACCTAAGATGGGCCTATTTCAGAATTAAGGACGTCTTAGACGCTACGAGCCACTGGTGAAATGAATGGGCCTTAGGCGGATTACGGAGGAAATAGTGGGAGTAGTAGTGGCGGTTGCGGATTGTATTATAGTATAGTAGTGGGCAAGGAAATGGGATAATAGAGGATGTAGGTTTCATATCTGCCTCGTGGTAACTCCCGAATAGCGGTTTGTTATTGACTTGCATTGTTGTTGAGATATTCTTGGATATAGGCCCCCAAAGATAGCTCCTTGATACTCTCTTGTGGTTAGACCTCCTTGAAGATAGGAACCACTCGTTGCTTTACCGTGTTGCTAGCTTAGTTAGATTTTGACCACAACAATTAGCCCCCATTTTTCTAATCGAAGCATGGCGGAGATTAGGAAAATGAACTTTGCATTTGGCTTCGAGCCCCCCTTGACTTTGCTTCTTTAGTACCTCTTAGAATCTGACGTCTCGGTCACCTTGACAAATTGACGCTTAGGTCGCTTTGATAGCATTGAACCTGACAATGGCTTGAGCAAGAGATCGAAAGCTTTGGGTTAACCTTAGGTACGTAGCTTAAGATAATACTTTGAAAAACTAAGGCAATATTCGGATTGTTGTACATCCCGATTACTCGTGATTGTCTTTGTGTTTTGACGTTGGCTTAAGGTGTCAATACGTAGCTTGGTTGGCGCAAGCCACATCGGATCATGGATAGACGTAGTGGACGTAGCTTAGACAACTTATGTAACCGTTAGAGATTGCGACCTAGGTAACCTGTGTGGCTGTGTAGCTGTAGCTGGGTAGCTTTGATGTTAGGTTCATTTACGTATGTCATATGCATGTTTATTTGCGACACTAAGGATTGTTTAAGATTCTTCGTTAGATACCGATGCTTAAGTTATGATACTTAGGTACGGACGTTTGGGTCGCTGTACTTAGGTGCTTACGACTAGGTAATGGTGATCAGGTACACCGTTAGCTAGGTTTTGACGCTTAGGTCTCGATGCTTAGGTACTTAGTCTCATTGATTTTATCTTACGTGCTAGCTAGGTGTTTGTAGGTGATTGTGGGTGCAAAGGCATCTTTCTTTAGTGCTTCCGTTATAAGCAACGTAGAGAAGCTACAGGTTGTTCTTAAGGGGTTGCAAAAGTAGTCGAAGTCAACTTGTGAAGACAAGAAGAAGGCTTTGGCTAATTTGAAGGTGCAAACTAGTGTTGCTTTTGCTCTTTTATTTTGAAAAACTAGAAGGCGTGGATGTAACATTGGAAAATTTTCGTAAAAAAGTTGACAATGTTAAATGAGAAGATGTTGGGTGCTATGTTCGATGCAATTTTGAGAAGAAAAGGCAAGATGTCTTGTGAAGTATACTATGATGACACAACGAGAGGAAATTGTATGAAGGTAATTATATCATACCTGGAATGGGTGAATCTCTTGGCTTACATGGGTTACTTTTCAAGAGGTCCGAAGATGATACAACTGACTCTAGATAGGAAGATGTAACAGGTACGAGGAAGAAGATTGCAGCCGAAGTTGGCGAGGAAGCTGCKGTTGTTGCTAGCGAAGGGTTTTCAACGATGGTGCTACTTCCGTTTGTTTAGCTTTTGTTTAATCTGTTGGCTGAGGCGTCAATGTGTCTATCGGATGTCTTCGCTTTGAATGTTGCCTATGTGGAAAAACTTTTATGAATCGTATGTACATTTGCTACGTAAAATGCTTAGCCTTGACTTCGTGGATCATTTATGTTGAGTTTGCTGTAAGTCTTGCTTTAATTCAACTTTGTGACTTATGTTGATTTTACTTGCGTTGACTTTGCTTCGTACGTAAGTTTTTCTTTCTTTCGTACATATGTTTTTCTTTCGTTGAACTTGTGCATGTGTTACTTTAGATTTGATTGATTTCTCGCGAAAATGGCCATTAACTTGCGTACTTGTGAAATATATAGTGGCATGGCTTGTAGTCTGGCGTCTTTGGCCCTGGTGCATGTGACCCTGGTGCGTAGACGACCCTTAGTTGGCGTTTACTAGCCCTTGTGCTTGAGACCCTTAGCAAGCGTTTTGTAGCCCCTCGAATGTGTTTGCCCTAATGTTTTCATCGTTTGAATATGTTGGATCTAGTGATAGAACCCAATGAACCTATTGAACTCCGTGGTGGAACCCGATGAACCTAGTGAGGAGACCTGGTGACCTGGTGACTGAACCCGTTGAACTTGGTGATGGAACCTGGGGAACTTGGTGACTGAACCCGTTAAACTTGGTGATGGAACCTAGGGAACTTGGTGACTGAACCTATTGAACTTGGCGATGGCACCATAAGAACCTGGTGGTTGAACCTACAGAATCGGGCGTTTGAACCCGTAGAACCTAGTGATTGAACTTGTAGAACCCGATGATTGGACCCGTAGAACTTGTCGATTGAATTTGCAGAACCTGGCCTTTGAACCTGCAGAACCTGTAGAGTCTAGCGCTTGAACCTGCAAAATCTTGCGCTTGAACCTATAGAACCTGGTGATTGATCCTATAGAAGTTGGTGATTGAACTTATAGGACCTGGTACACGTAGCTGGTTAACGAAGCTGGCAAACGGAGTTAACGTTCGGAGCTGGTAAATGAAGTTGAAAAAAACGTAGCTGGCGTGAATGAAGTTGGCGTACGTTACTYGCGAACGTAGCAGGTGTTCGTGGGGTGCATAGCTAGCAAACAAAGCTGGGGTACGTAGCTTGCAAATGTAGCTAGCAAACGACACTGTCGTACGCAGCTGGCGAAGCTGGCGTACCTGGCCGGCGAACGATGCTGGGATACATGGCTAGCGAGGGAAGCTGGCGTACCTGGCCGGCGAACTAAGCTAGCGTACGTAGCTCCTTAGCTAGCTAGCGCGAGTGGCTTTTAGTTGCGTCTTATGAGCTTTAACTGACACCGAGGCCTTCATAGCGAGTGTGTGAACCTTTTTAATTGTCTCAACTATCTTACGAACAAAATCACCTTGTTGCGACAAGGTACGAGTACTATATTATATAATATGAATCAACTATGCAGTCTTTGTACAAATGGTTCACGCGCTTGGGCATGTGCACCTTAGTTTATTGATATGCGATAGCTTTAGTTGATGAATGAATAAACTTGAGTTGTGAATGCTCTTTTGTGTATGTGATGTTGAAGTTTAAGACGACAAATATATTAGCAAATTTTAGGAAAACGTACCGTTYGAGGTTGGCATATTACTAAGATGATATTGAGTGATGTCATTTGATGTTGGCTAGTGTTACTTGTTTGTTGTCGTTAGGGAGCTTTGTGCATTTGCGACTTCTTTGTGTAAGTAGGTTGTGATCATTTGTCATCTGGACGTAGTCACGTGCGGCTAGGCTGGAGATTAACTCCTTCCACTTTAGCGTCTTGCATCTAGCTTTTGTCTTTAGGTAACATATTGAATTCTTGGAGGGTTTACCATTTTAGTGACAACATGTAAGGTAGCAAACGATGCAACAACGATTGTCTTCGAGAATAGCGAGTTAGTACGCGTTAGTTAAATGATGATGGAAAAAGCATGTACATTGAAATGAAGAAGAATAGGAATCGTAAGAGCAATGATTATCACATGATACTAATAGTGAAGCATAAGAGAATTTGTAAGAGTAAGAATAGAAATACTTGAGTATTATCATGAGTTGTTATCATCATTGCATCTTCATTGTGATCTCYTTTGTTTGCACCTGTCTGCTACATTAGATTTTTGGTGTTAGGTAACTTGCGTTTGATATGCGACAACTTGTTCTAGCCGAAGCTGGCGTACGTTATTCTACATTTGACGACTAGCTTAGGTCTATGATAACTTACGCTTAGCTTTTGGCAGCTTATCGCTGCATTTCATGGCTTATGTATGACATCTACAACTTATGTTAACATATGAAGCTTATGTTAGCCCCCTGATAGTTAATACCTTATGGGTAATGGTGCGTAACTGATGTCAAAAGATGTATACAATGTCCTTGTGCACGTTGGAATATAAAATTCTTGTAAGAAACAATTTCACGTATGTGGTAGACTTGAAGAGCGAAAGATAGAAACAAAGTTAGACTTGCTTCGATGTGTATATTGGGCTTTGATACTACAAACGTGGTGATAGGAACATATTATAAAAGAATAGATAGTAAAGTTACTAGCTGTGCAGATGAGACCTCAAGTAAACAATAATAGAGTGAAGTAAATAAATGTATCAACCAAGTAGGTTAGGATTYACTTATCGTTTTAGTTGTACATGCTTGGGCTTCTGCTATGATCTCGCGACTTGAAGCGATGAATGCAAATGGCTTACGCGTAGCTTTGCTGACATAGCTTGGGATGTGAGGTTACGTTGCCTTTAGCTTACACGTTGATATCAATTTTGCTAAAAGATCTCATGTTGCACTTTATGTTAGTTCACGGGAAAATAGTGATAACTTTCTAGGTTAAATTAATCATAGGGATTCGATAATGAACTTTATGGAAATAACAGCGAATGCTAGTGTCAATATGACATTGTAAAGCATAGTAAATAGCTGAACTACTCAGCAGGTACTCTTTGTCATTCAAGATATAACGAAAGCTAGCAGAATGAAGTTCTACCAGAATTTTAAAGCGTACCTTTAAGTGATGCTAGCTACACCATCATTTAGAACTTACTTGTCATCATTTGTGGTCGAATATAACTTATTGTGCAAACCTGGTAAGCTGGTGCTAGCTTCTGGCGTTGTAGCCGGCGCTAGGTTCTTTTGGTGACAATGAATTGTCGTAGCTGGCATCAAGCCCCACGTAGCTTTATTGTTGACTAGCATTGTACCTGTGCTCACGTTCTACGCATAATCGTTAAATGCTTTTGAAAATAATAAAATAAGAAAATGAACTTATGTAATCACAACATGAGTTATAAAATTAAAATCATAATAAATAGACTACACTATCTTGCCCCCTTTTGGCTGGTTTTAGACAAAACAAAATACAACTGTTTACTTGTCAAACTTATTGCTTTGATAGCTATCGCTTACTTACGTGATGACGAAAGTGATGTTCATTAGCTCATAACATAGAAACTTCTGTGCTTTGGATAAAAGGTAGCCACAAAAATTAGTAAAATTTCGATCTTTAACACTTTGGAATAATGAGGATATTGAATGCTTAAGCGATAAAACAATAATGATAGCGGCTAAAGTTATATAAAAGAAAACTCGAAAGTATAATTAATTGTTGTGTAATTTGGGAAGCTCGAGATTATTTCAGTAACGAATGCTCTTAAACAAATGCACGTACCTGGTTTCCCGCATCTAATGAAAGACTTACTTTTATGTGAACTCGAAGTGAGAAAGCCATAACTAGGAGTCAGATGCAAAACAATTGGTGATGACCAACGCGTAGCTGCTGCGTGCTAGCAATCAGGACCTAGCTGCGAACAGGTATCCCACTCGCTACCTATACCTGCAAATGATTGGAACCTACCTGCTGCCCGTAGTTGTTCCAATTGACGATTGGAACTCGGCTGTTCCAGCTAGCAATTAGGACCTGTTGAGTCTGGTGTTTGAACCCGTAAGATTAGGTGAATGAACCCGTAAGATTAGGTGTACGAACCTGTAGGATCTGGAACCTGGCGACTCCAGCTAGCGACGAGAACCTGGAACCTGGCGGCTCCAGTTAGCGACGGAAACTTGAAATCTGGCGGCTCCAGCTAGCGACAAAAACTTGGAATCTGGCGGCTCCAACTAGCGACGGGAACCTGGAACCTGACGACTCCATCTAATGGCTGATACTTGGAACCCGACGGCTCCATCTTGCGACTGGAACCTGGAACCTAACGGTTCCAGCTAGCGACGGGAATTTGGAACCTGGAACTAGGCGGCTACGACTAGCGATTGGAACCTGGAAACTAACAATTTCAGCTAGCGACTAGTACCCGGCTGTTCTAGCTAGCGAATGGTACCTGGCTGGCAAAGGCTATACAACTATTCTAGCACACAGAGAGTGAGACATTGCTACCGGCGACTAGGGCCTTAGATTGTAATGGGTGACACCCAACTTGTAGATGATGCCTAACTTGTAGATAGTCGGATGAAGGAGTTCTAAATGTAGCTAACGAGGAATGAAATCCTACGAGTGACTCTTGACTCCTTCTGTGACGAGTGTACAAATTCTGAACTCGTATGATAGTGGATCGACACTTGTGATTGTAAAGGAATTTTTGCGGAGATGTGTTTAGATAAAAGAATCTGGTCTCGGCCCCACGATGGATGCCAATTGTTTATGCCAAATATCGCCTAGGTGACTATTCTTAGTTGGGACGTCGAAGACTAGACTAAATCGGGAAAACAAAAGAGCGTAATTTAAATGGCGAAAATAAAGAGAGAAGAGACACAAAAAATGGTGACGCGGAAACCCGAGAAAAGGGGAAAAACCACGGGTGGCAATTGGTCGACCAATCCACTATAGTTCTGACGTTATAGTCCTTGAGTACAGTGTACATCGATCGTTCATCCATTTGTGCTTTATTAATAATAGTGAAAGAATATAAAATAATTACATAGGAGAAATAGTAATAGCAATAGCACGGAGTGATCACCCGAATGGAACCTGATGAATATTGCTTAACTCTTGTCTCGAGCCGAACTGTACTACAATGATATGTGGTGTGCTAATGAAAAACATGTAGGCTCAAGGATTATGTATGATATTGATCAATAGGCGTTGATAATCGAAGGGATCGGTTTGATGATTTAGTGTGCTGAGACTTAGGTTAGGGAAAAATACTATATGTGAATATGTGATGGCGACATTTAGGCTATGAGATTATGATGATGATATTGCTACATGCAAGAGACGAAGGTTACTGGATTGAATGA
This sequence comes from Bassia scoparia, assembly GCA_008642245.1. NCBI lineage: Eukaryota > Viridiplantae > Streptophyta > Magnoliopsida > Caryophyllales > Amaranthaceae > Bassia > Bassia scoparia. The sequence continues at coordinate 98,765 of SNQN01001114.1, forward strand.
CTTGCATGCTACTGTGTTATTGTTGATATGTTCTTGGCCGAAGGAATCCTCCTTTATCTCTGATCGATTGTGCTTATATATAGACAAAGTCATGGGGGCKATGGAATAAACAATAGTAGTTACYCAATTAGTGGGAGGATATGCAATTGTGAYTGAGTCATGTGGTCATATGTCGACATAGTGGATGATGMTAGTTAATGGAGGACATGGGATTAAATATYGRAYATCATGCAAAGTGYGATTACGGAGGAAATAGTGGGAGTAGTAGTGGCGGTTGCCGATTGTATTATAGTATAGTAGTGGGCAAGGAAATGGGATAATGGAGGATGTAGGTTTCATACGTGACTCGTGGTAACTCCCGAATAGCAGTTAGTTATTGACTTGCATAGTTGCATTGTTGTTGAGATAATCTGGGATATAGGCCCCCATGGATAGCTCCTTGATACTCTCTTGTGGTTAGACCTCCTTGAAGATAGGATCCACTCGTTGCTTGACGGTGCTGCTAGCTTAGTCAGATTTTGACCATAACAAATATAATTGATCTGGTTAATTTTTTATTGGTATTGCAAAAATTTCTAAAATTCATTTTATTTTATTTTTTTTTAATTTTTTGGTAGACAAAGTGGTAAAATTAGCTGAACTAAACATAATAATTTCACGAAAGAACTCATGAAATCTCCATGTCGATGATAATTTCTATTGAATGTGTTACATAATAAAAAAGATTGAAGGTTTATCATTGATGAGTTTTGACAATAAGTCATTAATTGTTTTTAGGGTTTGGTAACGGAGAAGTGAAGATGTAAAAACTATGTAAGCACCAAGACACTGAAAATGTAAAAACACGTTGGCCATGTTTGGAAATTGGCTTTTTCACTGGTTGTTGGCCTTTTGTTTTACTCAAATAATCAATAAAATTGTTCAACTAGTTTTGGCTTTTTTTCATTGACTTTTCAACCAAAAGTCACTCCCACTAGCTTTTTTAATCGGCTGTTTGTTGTTGCGAAATTAATATACTAATTTACCCCTCTATTAATAATCCCCTCTATAGTCTCAAAATGTTTAATTAACCAGCAAGTTCAAATGGGTGAGGTTTTGTTTCATTATGGCACTTTATCTTACATCTTACATACTCCAATAATTTATATTATTTCTTTTAAAAAAATAGCTTGATAACATCATCTAGTTTTAGCTGCATTTGGTAGTTGAGTTTGGCAAAAACCSAAAGGGATGTGATGAAGTTTCTCACAAAARAATTGAACAACTTTAAAATTATTAATGCCTTTGTTTTTTAAGCAACAAAATGTACTCTAACGTGTATTGAGACGAAACATTATTAATGCCTTCGTTTTTTAAGCAACAAATGTGAAAACCTTAAATTTAAACAACTTGTATTGGGATGAAACAACTTGTATTGGGATGAAACATTAAACCTAAATATCTCTAACTATATACAATATTAGTTTTTTGGTGCATGCTATGCGTGCTTAAAACTTGAAAAAAAATAAATAAATTTGTTCCTTTATTTTAAATTTGAAACTCTTTGAACGGTAATTGTAATGAAAATTATGTTAAATTAGTTTTCAATTGTAGATTTTTTTTTTACCTTGAATGTTTTAACTTTTAAGTAGTAGGTTATTTGGTAAAACTAAAGCTTTCCTTTTAATTGAAAACCTTAAAAAGGAATTGAATTAATTGAAGGAGTTTTAAATATGCTTTTTCATATTTACCAAATGGCAAATAAATCATTGTATAGGGCGGACACCATTGCTCCCCCTTGACTTATATTCTATAGATAATTAAAAATTATATAAATTACATATTATGAAATTAAAGTATTTCACGAGACGATATTCCTAATCAAATAAAGTGATAATGATGAATCATGAAAAAGTGTTTGTTGCACATTTAGAAAAAGAGTTTGATAAACACACCATTCTATAAGAGCTAAATAAGAAATTATTACAATCTCTGTTCCCTTTTGTTTGTCCCGTTTTCCGAAGTGCAATTCCTAAATATTTATGTTGTTTAAAATCTTTTCCATTTTTAACTCCAATTTTATCCACCTTTTCTATGGTAATAAATTGAACCATATCTGATGTGGCACGGAAAATCCCTGACCACGTGTCTCCAAAATACTGGGTCAAAATGATCCACGTGGCAAACGCCACCGTATACATTATCCAGAACCAAAACGGGACGGAGAACGAACGACGTTTCTACGCCAAAACGGTAGTAAGGAACGCTCGAAGCACGATGGATGACAAGTGTCACCCATCCAAGTGTTCCCTTGTTTTGAGGGATTCCCTATAAATACCCCAAAAACCAAGGAAAAACACACATTAATTCCTAGCATTTATTGCAAAGAACTCCCAACTACTTTCTCTCTCTAGCTTGGCACTTTTAATTCCCAATACTCCATACTTACTTAAGCATCGGAGGGGAGATAATCCAAATAGGATATTCTCCTTTGTGCAGGTGCCAGGCGCTCAGGATTTCTCAGCCAGGAGTCAAGAACGGCGAAGAACAAGCTCAGTGCAATAGAAGGTCAGCTCTCCCGAGGTAGCATCGACGGGAAGCCTCCACCCCTCTCTCAACCCAGAGCTAGGAAATATTGTAGCCAGGCCACTCATCGACATTTTACTTGCTACAACATTTGCGCCGTCTATGGGGAGGCTATCAGAAATGCTTCAGGAGATGACCAAGCACCACGTAGAGCGATCACACCACCTTCCTCTGAGAAGGAGAGTAACCCCCATGGCGAGACACTTGCCGGACCAGTCCATTTCCAGGTTGGCTGGAGGACAACCTCGACCTATCGCTGCAGGACCTGGACGTAGGTATGTTTCGCATGACACTCTTAAGCAAGAAATTTCGAAAGGGTAGACGAGATTTGGACTCGTTTCTGCCAACAGGAGGAACTTAAAGTAGATTAGACGCTCTCCAAGCGGAGAATGCCCGCCTGAAAGCTCAGCGGGCTGGCAAGTCTAAAGTGACGGCAGTGAAGCTCCTGCCAAGTCCCAAGCAGAGGAGTACAACACTCCTGTTATTCCAAGCTCGGACCATTAAGGTAAAAAACCCAACGCCGCAGGCAAACATGTTTCAACGGAAACGTTCCTTGGAACGAGAAAAGCCAGGCAGGAGATATCGTGACACTCCAAAGCCTGCCAAGACAACAACAACCCCCAGGGCAACATCTGCCAGGGGTGGCCCATATAGGTTCGACGAAGCCTATGTGGAAGATGACGTCTCCTCCCATGAACGATCTGAGGCGTCAGGGATCCATAGAAAGGAGGAAGCAAAGTCGCGAAGCTTCTTCCATGGACGCCAGGAAGATTATTGAGATGCAAAAGGAGAAGAACCCAGGATGCCAGGCTGATCCTGGACAAGAAAAGGACCGAAAGGCTTAAACAAGCGCGTCGTATGACGAGGAACGCTCTTTGACTGGTCCACGCAGTATTACGGACCCTCCCACCGTTTCTCTCAGAACACACGGTCCAGCCCACAGTACATCTGCAGGCGACTCCTGCCTCGCGCCGCAGGAGCCTGAGGTAAGAGATCCACCAACGTGGGGGTGTCACCAAAGCGTGCTCACCTGGATAGGGTCATGGGCAAACGTCCATGGAGTGACGAGGGAATGCAAGCGCTTTCCCTCACTGACAAGAACCCCTTCTCTCCATCTATCCTCATGGCCACTCAGTCCCAAAAAGATCAAGTTTCCATCTATTGATGCTTACGATGGAACCACAGACCCCGATGATCACCTGGCCATGTATAAGCATCTTAGCTGACCACCCAGGCTGACATGCAACCTGGTGTAATACTTTTCAGCACTCTTAAGGGGCTGGCGCAGAGGTGGTTTAGCGCTTGCAACGGGTTCAATTCACACTTCAATGAGTTGGCTGTTCTTTTCACTCACCATTTCATGGCACATCGCCAGGAGCAGAAAAGCAGCCTGCCACTTGGGGAGAATCAAACCAGCGCCCAATGGAGTTTGAGAGCTATGTGAAGCGCTTCACAACGAGACCCTGCAAATCCAGACCGCCAGACAGGGTGATCCTGGAAATTTTACAGAGGCCTGGCGAGGATAGCCCATTCAAGTTCAGATGCGTCAGTCAACGGTCAGCGACTGAATGAAATGATGCGAAGGCTGAAGCAGGGATCCAGCTGAACGGGTCTGTGCCGTCAAGAGGCAAAGGAAAGTGTAACTCCCCCCTCCTCTAAACATCAAAGCGAGCCAGGCACACCGCAGTGGGTCTGACAAAAAGAGGTCCGGGACCTGAACATAAAGGAGGAGGGACACCAAAAAGCGGCTGCCAGGAAGTAAGAAAATTCAGCTACACTCCTACAGTTGAATACACCAAAGATCTCTTCCAAGTTTACAAGGAGGTGAGTCGAGACGTCCAGATCCGATGACCCCCCACGATTAAAACCGAAATGACAGAGGGACAAGTCCAAATTTGTAAATACCATAAAGAGCCTGGACATGTCACCGACGATTGCTACACCTTGCAATGCTACTATTGATCGCCTGCACACCAGGGAAGGTAAAGAAGCACTAATAAAAAGATTTCTGAAAGAAGTCTCCTTCTACGGAGGGTGCCCCAAATGAGGTGAGCATTCTGACTCTGAATCGTCCACACGATCTCCGAGTTCGCTCAGGTGTCCAACTGCCAGGGGCACCCTAGACTATGTCAAACTCCTCAACAAGTAATGAGCATTGCGACAAGGAAGAAGAGGAGAAGTTCCCAGACGTACTTATATGCGAGAAGGATCGTGGGAGGTAAGCACCCTCATGATGACCCTCTCGTGGTCGATGAATAAGTGGAGGATAAGCGTGTCCGCCGCATTCTCATTGACACGGGAGCTCCTCAGAATTCATAAGTTGAGTGCCTTCAAAAGCTCAAATACAATGATCGATGACTTGGTACCATGCCATAACCCATTATGGATTTGGTGTGGTATCATTCAAGCCAGTGGGAGTAGTCACTCTCACCCTCCGCTTGGGCGGGAAAGCGTTGTAGGCACTTGCGAGTCAAGTTCCTGGTGGTCAAAAACATGACAGCCTACAACGTGATCATTGCAGCCAACACTCAACGCCTCGAAGTCAGTGTGGTCACTCATCTGATGCTGATGAAGAGTTTATCAGTGACAGAGGGCAAGGTTGGCACAATATATGGAGATCAGCAAGTCGCTCGAGAGTGCTACCTACCAACAACTTCAAGCACTTGCTGGAAGGCAAGGATAACGATGTGCCAGGAAACTTGAAGCAACAAGGGTCTCACAGAAAAGGAAGTCTGGCGAGGTAAGCATGGTCCATGGAACCCACCAGGAGATGATGGCCATCCACGTTTGTTCGCCTCTATCTCTTGGCCATAAGCCAGGAGCAAACAAGAAGATTTTGAGCAGCCTACTCTTCCAGGAAGAACGGTTTAAGGTAGGAGATGCTTGGTTGAGACCAGCTGGCAAGGGTAAAGGACATGCTGAGCGGAAATAAATGTTTTTGCGTTCTCAGCAGAGGAGATGCCGGGTTTGGATCCAAAGATCGCCCAACATAGCCTGGATGTTGATCCTCCGCAAGCCAGTAAAAGAAAAGAAAGAGAACCTTGGGGGCCAGTCAGGAGCAGGCAGCGATGAAGAGTTTTAAAAAGCGCTAGACGCTGGGTTACGTCCTTGCCAGTACCGGAGTGGGTGGCAAATGTAGTCCTAGTCCCAAGCCAAATGGGACCTGGAGAATGTGTTGGACTACACTGATGCTGAACAAGGCTTGTCAAAGGATAGCTCCCCACTCCCAAAAATCGACAAGCTAGAGCTGACTCTATGCAGCGGCACGAGGCCATGAGCTTCGGTTGATGCCTATTCTGGATTTCATCAAATTCCTCTTAAGGAGGACAGACCAAGACCAAACAGCCTTTGTCACTGAGCAATGGGTTGTATTGTTACAAGGTAATGCCTTGGTCTGAGAAAAGCCCCTGCTACCTTCCAAAGATGTGTAAACAACATCTTCGCTAAGCAGCTGGAAGGAATGTGGAGCTACATTCGATGACATGATCATCAAGAAGCCAGAAGCAAGGAAGATCATGCCAGGGACCTTACGTGGAGACATTTGATACGGCTGACGACATCTTGGCATAAATTTGAATCGAGAAGGTGGTCTCTCGGGTCTTCTGGCAATCCTACGGGCTTTCTGGATGAAGGGCATCGAACCGTAACCCCGGGACAAAGTCAAGCCTGGACATGCAGTCGCCGTGGCGGAACGTGAAAGGAGGTCCAGAGACGGACGGGTTCGTCTAGCAGCGGTTGGCAGGTTTCTTCAAAGTCTGGGAATAAATGCCAAACTTTCTTAATGGCAATAAAGAAGAGTGCCAAGTTTAATGGAACGAAGAGGCAGAAGCTGCTGTAATATTTCAAGCTAGTAAGGACATCTCCACCGCTTCAAGGTTGGTAAGCCTATGGAAGGGGAACCTCTGATATGTATTGTCATGTGTTCGAGACTATGCTCGTCGGCCGTGCTGGTGGCCGAACAGAGAAGGAACCACAGAGCTGCCGGTCTACTTGTGGCCACGGGCCAAGGGGCAGAGAATGCGCTACGCCACTTCGAGAAATTCGGTGTGCACTTCATGATGGCTAGCAGAGAAGCCTCCGCCCTTACTTGCGACACACAGTGATAGTTGTCTACACCGATCAACCAATCAAGCAACTTTGACTAAGCTAGGAGTTCTTCTGGAAGGATGCAAAGTGCGCAATAGCGCTGAACGGTTCATTTGACTTTGAACTGCGAATAGACTATAAAGGGGCAGAGCGCCTGGCGGATTTTATTGTGGAAATGACGAGGGCCTCCCCAGCGAACGTTCATGCGGACGTAGGACATCATTATTGTAGAGGTCGTCGTGAGAAACAACATCGAATAGCGGAGAGTACACAGCATGCCGTGTGCCAGACGCGGTGTGATACCCAGGTGGGAGGACCGGGGGCCTCAACGTGGATTCGGACGGAAATCGCAGGTCGAAGGAGAAGAAAGCAGACAAGAAAGAAAAAAAAGCAAAAGAGCAGAAAGACAGACAAGGAAGAAAACAGCACAAAAAAAAAAAAGAAGAAGAAGAAAGAAGGTAACAACCCGAATCCTCCAGAACAGTAGGGAAGAAGAAAAAGAAAAAAAAAATTACACAAAATGGCGTGGGCGGGCATCTTGTTTAAATCGCCAGAGGTGACACGTTCGAGTATGCCAGTGAGATTCAAGTTCCAAACTTTCTAACAATGAGCCGGTACGAGGCGTTGTGGCATGGATCCGAATGTGTAAAGCGGCCGGGCACGAAAGATAGAGCAATGTCCGCATCCCACGTTGGTGAAGTCAAGTCAATCGGCGCAGTACGAAGCCGCGAGAGAACATGATCAATACTTGGAGATGTAAGGAAGGGAAAGGTGGAAGGCTTGGTCGTTTTCACTTAGTGTGCAAGTGCCTAGGTCAGAAAAACAAACCAAGCCGATGCCTTGCCAAGTTGGCGCTAGTTGCGCTACAGAGACTCTCCCAGCATCTTGCTTCTGGAAGTTAAAGATCACGGAG
>SNQN01001115.1:0-17694 GCA_008642245.1 Bassia scoparia
CCACTACTACAAAAAACGCCTAATGAGACCGGTTGGAAAAAAGGCTAAAGAGACCGCAAAAACTCATACAAACGATACGTAGATCGAGGAAACGAGTGATGTGAAAACTAAATGCTAGGAGCATATAGAAAAAAAAGTGAAAATCGAAAACAAAAAAAATAGTGTGAAAATAAAAAACAGAATTAAAAAAACAGAGTAAATTAATAAAATTGAAAAATAAAACAGTTGAAAATCGAAAAACAAATTAAGGAAAAAAGTGATGTTTTCTACTGATTTTTGATTTCTGACTTGTTTTTCAACTTATTAAAATATATAATTTAAAAAAATGTTAGAAAACAATAAAACATAAATCTAAAATAAAAATCATGTGGGAAACAAAGTAAACATAAATCTAAAATCGAACAGCAAAAAAAAAAAAAAAAGAGTTGAAAAAAGAAAAAAATAGATCAAAAAGTCGAAAAAAATTGCTAGCAAAAAAAAATCAAGAAAATTGAATCCAAAATATGGAAAAAACATCATCATATTAAAAACTTGACAAAAATTCTAGAAAAGAAACGAACGAAACAAAAGCCATAAAATTAAAAATGAAAATTCGGAAGAAAAAATAAATGAGAAAACAAAATCTAAAAGATCAAAAACGTAAAATCAACGAAATTTCAAAAAAAAAAAAACATAAGAAAAACAATCCCAATCTATACAACGAATACCTAAAACCCTAAAAAATAATAGCAGAAAAATCTAGAAATGAAATAGAATATACATAATAAATATAAACTAAAACCAATTGAATACCTTAGAAAAATAGCAGCTAGTAGATCGGACTCGAACAATGTGTGATTGAAGTGTGTGAATGAGATATAAATTAGTTTGCCGTGAGAGGAGAAGAGGAAGAGGAGAGAGAAGAGTAGGAATTGAGATAAGTTAGGTTAGAATGTGATAGTGAGAGAGAAATGGACTTGCTTAGGTTTAACGAGTGGCTCTTAATATGTAGGAGAGAGAAGAGATAGAAGGGAAACTGAAAGTAATGAGGACCGGTTCAAATATTCTAGAGAATAGGATAAGAACGAAAATATTATAGAAAGAGGTCGGTTAGTGGAGGATTGGGGTTGTGAGGGCACTTGCCTTCAAGGATTCAAAAATTTTTATATTAACATTAAAGGGAGATCGGTTTTTTTGTTTAAGAACCGGTCTGCTTATAGTTATTTACGAGACCGGTTTTATTTATGACCGGACTCTTATATGGGATTTAAGAGGATTCGAGGTTGTTTTTGGTGTTTTTTTTCAATATCCGAGTTTCTTATCTTTAAGAGACCGGTGACTACACTAACCGGTTCTTTAAAACTGCGTGCTTTTGGCAGTTTTTTAGTCAGTGCCCAAAGACTTTGAGATGCTCGACCCTTGGTTTCCTTTTAATGCCAAACTTTCATAGCGGTGTCATGCTTCTTAATGCTTTCGTGGAGATTCTTTGAGGATGTAAATAGCTGTATGAACAGCTTCTGCCCAAATATTTCGGCCAATTTTTTTCCTTGCATCATGCTGCGGGCCATCTTCTGCAATTGTTCGATTTTTTCCCTCCGATTCGCGACACCATTTGTTGTGGTTTGTGTTTGACTGTTTGGAGCTCCCTTTTTGATTGCCTTGCTCTTTACAAAACTTGTTGAAATTCATTACCTGTGGAAATTCTCCCCCTACGATCGGTTTTCCGTAGAACTTCCTTATGGAATGCCACTTTGTTTTTCTGAGGCGTTGAATTGCATGTGTGACACCTGAAAAATGTCTCCCCAAAAGAGTAAGCATTGATGAAACATACCGCGCTCTCGCCGATTGTGTTTCGACTTAGAAAAGATGCTTTGAACTCACAAAAGTTTGGAAATACGTCGATGTCATTACTCGGGAACTATTGAAGCAAGGACAAATAAAAGGTGCAAAAACAATTTTTCTTTATTTTTTATTTTAATTATTTTCTATTTAGTTTTTCTTTTTTCTATTTTTAGGTTTTCTTTTCTATTTTGGATATTTTAAAATAATTTATATTTTGGTCATCACACTCTTCACATTTTCTGAGCTCACCAGTATTTTAGATTATTTTTCTGATTTTTCTACATTTTCTATGATTTTAATAGTTTTTATACGCCAAAATTTACCAAAAAAACTACAACTATACACAAAAAGTACTCGGGAAGGAATTACATGGAACCTCTAGAACACTCTAGAACTCCTTGCTTGGGAGAGAGCAAGGACGGTGTCTAGTCGTCGAATCAAAGCGAATCACGTATTATGGAATAAATTAAATCGGAGGGAAATCAAAAAAAAAATACGCGGATAATATATACGAAAAACCTGCGTATATACGCAGTTTTCCTGCGTATATACGCAGGGTTTTCTCCTCCTTTTTCCCAAATTCGCGCCTATAATACTGCCTTGCTCATTCCGAAAGACACGATTTCTCAACTGACACACCTCCATTGCTCTCTCTCTCCGTCCCTAAACTTGCATATTTCAGTCTCTCGCAACTCCCATTACACTTTAGACACATACGTTCTGAGTTCTTTAGCATCGATTCTGATTTCGATCCAAAGGCGAAACAAGGTTATAACTCTGTGAGATTACTCACCGATAAAAAACTATCTTTGACTCTTTCCTTAATTCCTTTGTCACTTTTAATTTTGACTTAATTATTATTGCGAGTTTCAATTCAATTAACACAAATTTTGTAGAACCAATTCTCGAATCATCTCATGTAAATATGTAGGATTTCATTAACGTTTTCCAAATTCGTTTATCATCATCTTAATCTAACTTTGTCATTATGCATATCTTTTATTGTCAATACTAACATGGTCTTTGTCTTGATTAGCAATTCGATCAAAGGGGGACGGTCTCTTTTAATTATAACCTTTTTAACGATTTGTGTATTGCAACAGACTTTTGAAAGCAGTGAGTGAGGACACACATATATCTATTATCATGCTTTGACTAACCTTTGTCATGGTTGTGTACATTATTCTATCACACTTGAATATACCTAAATTTCGATCTTTACCACAAATAGCTAATAACCTCAGTCCTTAAAATCAAGGACCTCAGGTATTTAATTCTTTATCCTTATAGCCGACACCTTACCACACAACTATTATCCATATATATCAGGCTCGACCCGTAAATTCAAATCTGATTACCTGAACCCTTAACCCAATAAACTAAATCTTAAGGACTCTAGTCAAAACCATTCAATTACTAGTTTCAATCACATCTGTCATCTACACCCAGTCAACCTGTTATTTAAATTCCTAACCCAACCATAACTTTAAATTTACTTAGGTCAAATTTGCAATCCTTTCCAATACATGTAACCTTTAAAAGCTGACAAATTCCACCCAAAACCCATTTCGGTTTCATTCCTATTAACATAGTTTAAACTTAAACTGAATTAGTCCACTTTACACCCTATTAACCAAACCAATATCCAGACGTACACTTTTCAAATTCCAAGTATTTCAAATTCAAATTCAAATCATTCAAATCCAAAACCTTTAAACTGAATACTAGTTCCACAATCAATCCTTTCAAATTCAATCGAAAAACCTACCACCTAACATATAGTTAGTCTATGTAATACACCTTCAAGTCACTTCAAGGTTAAGTCTCTTTAATCTAGAACCTAAAACCATCAGTATCTAATCATATAAACTGGCTCAACACTAGTTCAATCTCAAACTAATCTTTTCTTCTAAATTTTATTGTCTTGATTTCTACAAATAGCAAAACATCCACTGTATGCCAAATTAACAGAACCAAACCCGACCTCTCCTATCCCAAACGTTTCCACGCAAACAATCTAACAACACTCAATCATTAAACCAACTCCTAGTCTCTTAATTCTCCCTTGATCCCAAAAAGAGCATCTAACTAAGACAAAACCAAGAAAACCCTCTCGATACAAAAAACAATCTAGACATCACTCCCTCCTCCTATCTCTGATTACTAAATAAAATAATAACAACTTGTTTAAATTTCAAAATTCCGAGAATTCATCCAACTAAGCTCATTTGATAGATTATCAAAATTAACAGCTTTTAGAAAATTTCATCACTGATTGGCCCCAGTTCAAACTAAACCCAGAACATCCTCCGCCACTTTCCTATCTCAACGTCTTAAACTTAATATTCCCAAATTTTTTATTCCCTTCAGGTCTCAGCCTAATAAGTTACCTATTTAACCAATTCCTATCTATTTTTCAAACCCTGATAATCAAACCAAGCTCCGATATTGAAATTATATCAAACAATTCCTAAACAATTACAGTATGTACCAATCCTAACTCCTTCAGCTCATCTACACTCTCATAAGATGCCACACCTCCAAATCGTAGATTAGTTAAAAAGAAGTTCCTCTACCTTAATAGATGATATGAATGCGTACTCAAATGACTAACACCAAATAAAATCAATCTAATTCATCAAATCTTCACCCAATACAACCACTCAATTTCAACCATTTGTTCAGGTTACTATTCATATAATTCTCCTATTTCATAATATGTTCAAGTAAGCCTAAATTAGCTAAAAGTACACTTATGCATTAACAGAGACAAGATATGACTCCCTCATGTGGTATAGTACACCAATACTTCAAACCGTAGAGACATGTCATTAGACCCATAGCAGTCCAGTTTACAATATCATTCAAAACCATCCCCTTCTTTCAACGAACCCCGACACAAACCTTATTCCATCTTACTATACACCCTATAGTTAACTCAAAAATCACGTCACCATACCCACCCAATCCTCAATATAAGAAATCTAATAAAATGGCTCAATCCTATCAATCCACCAAAAACCACCCACCACTAAAAATTTTATTTAAAATAAATCAATATACAAAATCACACCAATTCTCAACAAACCATCACAAATAAATAACATCCAAACCACCACACTTACTAAACCATATATACCCAATCATCATCACACACCCATTCTCTAATAATCATAATCCTATCCTACAAATTCCCGACTCCAAAGCGATTCCCCTTTATTATTAGCGCTTATCTATATAAATAACCAAGATTTTCATTTCACTCCTCAACATAAATACTCATTTTTTAAAATATAATTTCTACTTCTATGCAATCTCAACACTCATTCCTCGATTTTTTATCATAACTCAATATAAATATAACATGATGCTCAAAATTCCTTCCTTCTTTAACATCCACAAAAGTATCATCTACTTTCCCTCACCTTCTATACCATTCAATACTCTCAACCCCTATCTCCTCGACACATTACCCTTGCATCCATATCCATAAAACCTAACTATAAAATTCAAAAAATTTACACAACATTAAACAATAAAAAAAAAAAGAATAATAAAAATCAAAAAAACAAATACAATTTCAAAAATGCATTCCAATAATTCAATGCACAAAAAAAAAAACAATTCAAAATTCAAATTCTTATAAAATAATTAATTCAAAATTCAATTCAAAGTCAAAATCAAAAATCACACTGCACACCTGATAAATTACATTGAATTACTAACCCTTTTCCCTTTCTTCTTCGCCCTTCAACCTCAAAACTCCCTCAAAACCTTTCTAAATGACACTTTCAATTAACTACACAAATCAAACACTCAGAACTACATTTCTGATTTCTAAATTAAACCTAAAAGCTCTTCCTAAAGGTCCAGCAACCACCTCTGTAACATTAAAATCATCTTTACCTATTACTGTTAATGGCTAAAATTATTAATTATTCTATTATAACCCACATAGAAATCATTCGAAACCAAAGATCATAGCCAACCTATCATCACCTACTCCTTAGCCCCTAAACCAACAAATTTGACCCTGTTTATTCTCGAACCATAAACATCTTCCCACTTACAAAAACTCATTGATCAATCCCTAAGAATAAAGCACTCTAACCATTTATATTCATCTCATTACTCATTCCTTATCACCAAAATTAATCAAGTCCCCATCACTATAAGCTCATAGTATAATTCTCTAGTCTTTTCCACCTTCAAAACATCCGTAATTACTCACTATACTAACCTAATTCCTCTCAAGATCTCAAACTCCTTCCCATCACTTCTCCTTCAATATCATCCCACTAGTTTTACAAATTGATTCTTCCCTAAACCTATTATTAATCTGAGTCTCTTGATGTATCTAAACTATCTCTCAATATAAATCCTAAAAATTCTTGACATGACCCGTATCACCTTTACCAATCAAATCACTGTACTTCCTTATAATTCAATCACATAGTTTCAATTCAAATAATCAATATCAATATCAAGATCATACATTAATCCAATTCAAATACCATAATCTACTCACAAATAAGCAATATAATCACTTTATCCAATCACACTATTCAAATAACCCTTAAAACCACTTTCATTACACTTAATTACTAAATAACCTAATCTCCTTATTTTATTTACCAATAACCTAATCTTAACATAACCAACCTTCTATTTAACCAAACAAATACAAAATATTTTAACCAGAACCTTCAAAATAACATAAACTAATGCCATATATTCACCACTTATATCCAAACACTAACTAAAATCTCTTTTTACCCAATACATATTAAAACACACTCATACAATGCCCACAACTCAAAAAAATAAACCTATATCCAATCTTATCACACACTTAACTCTACACTTACCACTTATCCAATAACAATCATCTATATAAACAACCTATTTGATAATATTCTACATCCGTTTCAGAAACTAAACATACAACGTACTCTCATCCAGCATTAAATCAGACTTAATACCAGTTTTCAGTAGACCTTAATCTTAATTATATATTCCATTTTCTTATATCTTACTATTCTCACAATTCATCATATTATTTCACAGACATCAATTATTCACAATTGCTGCTATGAAACAACATCTTATTTTGAATCAATTGTCAGATCTATATCTTACTGATACTCCTTTCACACATAATTTCCATAAGAACCTCACACTACAACATAAATCCAACAACCACCTACTTCTACAACTTTCAACCTATAACCACCTAACTAACCACCTATGATCCTCATTTATCCAAGTCTTATATATAGACGCGTATTCAATATCTTTCGATATCTCCCACATTCGACCTACATTCACATACTCAACCTCATACCCACTCCCTTTCCCCCTCCCCCCACCCACCCCCACCCCCCATTGATACTACCACTAATCCGCTCATTAAACCATCACATGTACCAAAACACACACCCCTACACATCATAAATACAAATCAAACCGATCACAACTACCCACTACTCACTATACACTCATTAACCTACTAGTTGTTTACTTGATAATTAAGTCACATCGAATACCTCAAACATACCTCTCATACTATTCTAATATGTATACATAAACAACAATCAAACCATATCAGCTGTATACTATACAGCAGTCAAAATCATCCTACCATTCCTGACCCACAATCATTACTACCATCGTAAACCATATCACAATAATCAACCGCCATCATATACGTCTCTAGGACCACACCAATCAAAAACAACTGATTACATTCAGAACTCAACAACATCAAGACCGTTAACAACCCTCAATCACAAACACACCCCAAGCATCACATAACTCCAACACATTACACTAACGTATACAGACCCTTAAAAACCTACTATATAACACACAAACAGAACAAACAAAACACTCACCACAACCACATCAATCAAAAGAAAAAAATACGACATCTATACATCTAGATAACCCTAAGAGAAAAAAGAACAACAAACAAAAACAAATATATACACATAACAAACAACAAATACAAACAACATAACAAAAAACAATAACTCCAACTACACATTAACAGAAAACCATTGCACAAACACAAGACCCCAACTACCCCAACGAATACTAAAAAACTCAATAAAAACCATACCGACAATCAAAACATGACATCCAAAAACAACCCAAATACTCACATCAAAACTCTACACACTAGACCACAAAAACTATCTACTCTATAAACCACAACTCACCTAAATAAATACAACCCGACAAGAAATTAACCCAATGGATCTCCAATCCAAAACATCCATACCAACCTAAAAATCATACTAATAATAACTAAACAAACTATCAATCAATCCATACATCACAAAATATATAACCATCTAAAAAAGAAAGAACTATACCACTGTCGCCAAAAAAAAAAAAAATACATCCTATATTCCTTATCATATACACTCGGCTCATAACCCAATAACAAAGGTACAATACATAAAACAGCACCCCCACTCCCCCCAAACATCTCATCAACACCCTCAAATCACCCCCCAAAACCATAACCCACTCACAAAAAAAATATAACTCAATAACCCAATAACACTACTAAATACCACATAACAAGCCACCAACTAATATCCAACTCCCAACTATAATTATACATATTCACAATGCACCACCATCACCCTCATATAAAATATAGATAAAATATCCACACCATAAAAAACACCCCGTTAAAGGGAAAGACCTCTAAAAAGAAAAAATATAATTCCCCTCAATTCGACTAATAACCAACCCAATCTAAACCCAACTATCTATAAATCCTCAACGCATTCACTAGATGCGGCAAATTCCAAGGACTGAAATTTCCTAATGAACAACTGAAGCTAGAGGTCTAACCCTCGACCCCCTAAGGCTGGGCGCAAAGCCCTACAAGTTACTCTCTAATTCATCTATGTGCGACTCCTGCATCGGTATGATAATCACCATTTGTGTGATTGGACAGACTGAAACCCGTCTACAGTAGAGGTTCCATATTCGAATAATACAATATTGAATTTCTGCTTGTATGACCCCTCCATCGAAATAGAGTCTATTCACTAGGCTCCTATACCACACAACGGTTCTCTAATATATATGTATGCGCAATTAATCCTGTTTCTGTGTATCAATATATATGATAATCCGCTTAAAGGGAAAAAACCGGCATTTTATCTTCAAGACATATGCATGTGGTTAATCGGCCTCAACATGGCTTTAAGAAGTCCATATCTCTATTCTTCCCGCCCAATGTCCTGCGTATGCACAAGCCTGCCAGTTTACTAGATGCCGTGTATATTAAAGTAATATCTGGTATCTCGGCATACACCATCACCAACGTTGTAACCCAGGTGGTAGAAATTGGTACCCCTAGCTCTACTCTTAGGCATCTATACGTTACAACTATCAGAACTCGCGGTTAATCACTCTCTCAGACTTCCAACCCAAGCACTACACCCTTCCCATCAACCTCCGAAAATCCACCTAAGATGTACTGAGTTAAAATTCCGACCCCCAATCCTATTATTAGACTCACTTAGTATCCTGACCTGTAGGTGAAATAAAATCGGATAGCCTCTGTATATCATGTGTTCAATCAATTGTGCTTGTTAATCTATTATGATACCTTCAAATTTACAAGTTCAATCCAAAAAATTACTTAAAATAACAGCCACAAACCAAACATATACAACAACATCCAAAAAAAAAAAATAATACAATCAACGTAACTAAGTATAATCTATTGGTAAAAATTCAAGACAAAATGACGCTTCCAGAAAACCAAGAATAGAAAAAAAACCAAAAAATCACAATTAGGATAAATATAAAACCCAACAGATAATTACAAAATCCAATAATTTCAAAACTCAAAAATTCAATAAAAATTCCCAAAAATCCTATTATATTAAATAATCCCAAAGAATTTAATAGTAACCCTGACTCTATGAGAAGATTCGACGCTTTTGAAACCTTAAAACCTGTGGATTAGCGTTTCAATTCAAATCTTAATCAAGAACCTCTTAATAAATTACTTGAATATAGGTTCAATTCAATATGTCAAACCCCAAAACAACAAGGTATAGCACTTATCCCTTTATAACTCTGATATTAGATCAATTGCACTTCAAACATCTTTCCAACTCTATGTAAAGAAACCTAATGAAAACCCAACTTCTATCTAAAAACCCCTAGGTCCATCATCATATAGTACTCAACTCCTTAGGCTTTGATTTCAAAGGCTACGGCCTATTCAATCGGATGCCCTCAAACGGTTATGTGCTACCGGTGTTAGCGTCTAATTAGTGAGTGGTCCTATATACCAATTCTGACCAAATAGGCCCATCTTAGGTTTGAATCTTTCTCGGAGTTAAGCACCTTAACACTAATTAGATAAAATTAGATCCTCCACTATATCCTTACATTCTACCTAACTCTTATTTCTTCTTTTATTCTACATATTAATTTTTATAGATAATACGAAGACTCTTCACACCAACATCTTATCCCAAAATTGCAATACCTTCACCGTTCCTCCAACTCAACTATAACTTTATTACTCACACATCAGTTCAAACCAACCTGCATACCTGTTCTAAGATTTCTAATAGCGATAGCGACTTCACGTGCTCTAACTTCAGATGCGTCTCCCTACAAACTCCTCCTCCCAAGGGCCATTCCGTCTGCACATGAGATTACAGTAACACTCCGAAGATATGCTTTATCGAAGATACAACTACCAAGCATATCCAACTTCTTCTTAACTGAATAAAATGTCGTGATCTAGGGAACACCACATAAGAGTATGATACGCGAAAATGATACAAAACAAAGTGAAACAACACCAGATGAACTCACGACACGAGAAATCTCTCAAAGTCCCTAATTTTACCTCAGTAAACCCCTCCGATGCGAAATCACACTCAAAAAATAAATATCCAGCGCTGCATACCTGCTCCAGGTGTTAATACCTCTTACCGTCATCTCTGATCGACAATGCCAAAACACTCATATTATTAAAAGAGAGCCAAATCAAACACCCACTCACACATTCATTCAAAGCAACTCCTCTAAACAATAAGTTTCCTTTCCCCCGATACTTAACGGATCCAATTCATAGTACATCACCTAATACTCCACCTACAATGCTATCTTCTCTATATTTATATAAAATGAATATATTATAAGTTCTCTCAGTGCCATACTATGAATGTGTCATAAGGCATTACACATATAAAATTTCTCGTCTCTATAAAGCATAGCCGACAACATGATGTCTGATCCTATCTCATAAATGAAACAGAGCCATCGTTCACTTTCAAAATGTCTATATGTCATCTGTTATATTTTGCCATATATGTATTAACTACACAATTATAACTTAAATATAACAATAGAAAATACACGAATCCAATAATATTATTATCTCTAATTTTATATTCATCATATCCTCGACACAAGAAATTACACTATTATTACAGTATATCTATTAACTAATTATAGACTACTCAAACTATAAAATAAGAGTCTATCCTCAATTCCCCACCTCATCTCCATATCAAATCCTACAAAACAAAGTTACATTAAGTCTATATATCCAACACCCTCAGTATATTTATACAAGCTCCTAATGAACACATAAAAGCTGTATATAGATAGCTCGGATAGACAGAACATATTATAAAAATGCGTTTGAAGTTTAACATATGAACGTTAAAATAATAATATCACACAAACACAATCATTACAAGTTGATTACCCACTTGAATTACCTGAAGTTTGCGTAAAAAATTACGGGTCATGCACTCTATTATGTTCCCCTTTTCTCAAAAAGATTGTATGAGACCCCATCACTCCTAGATTGCACAATAAATAACTGCAACACTGATCAAAATCTGAGAGGAATATCCATAAAAACAATTATCATTAAAAAATTACCCCAAAAAAAATTAAACCACTTCGATAGAAAATTATCCAAATATGAATATATATTAATTCATAAAAAGAAACAGCTCTAAACCAAATTATACCTTTACACCTTTATCTAATAGCCCTTCCAATAAATATTGATATCCTCATATCCTTCACACCAAAAATTCTACATCATATAAAAAAAAAATTCTAAATTACCCACTAACATAAATGCCCACAAGATTAGTCCCAAATATAATACAAACCAAAGAACACCAACTCTTTTACACAAGTAAATTACCTACGAATTGACTTAATTTCTAGCATAACCCTCACTACCATCAAACAATAATTATACCAATATACACTCCCTCAACTGTGAAAGATACTCATAAAGCTATTAATGGTCTCTACAGACCTTTCACCAACCAATTGTCTATACAGAAAGTTCAAAAAACAAGACAGACCCCAATAGCACCCTAATTCAAAAAATAGAAACAAGTTCACAGCACATCTCGCTGAAAAAAAAAAACACCCCAATAAATACTCCCATAACACCCACCAAAATAATACCCAAACTTTAAATCAAAATCCCATTCATCCATAAAAATCCTTATAAAATGTATACTTAACCCATATACAACCCGACACCAATAATAACCACATGAAATAACCTCATACCCAGATTCACATCAAACGCTTCATATTCAAAGCTTCTAAACAACAATTAAAATAACTTCGAAGATTTATATCAAAAACATGCAAACTTAGAAGAAACTACACTAAACCCCCCAAAACACAAGAAAACTGCAAAATTCATAAACGAAGACATTTCCTCAGATCGCCTCAAGTAAGACCAAATGTAAAACAATACAATTGGTAAGAAACGAACCGCCAAAAAAGCAATTTGATTCATTCAATAAAAATGAAAACCGCTAACCGAAAAGTGGAGAAAAGAGAAAGACAGAAGAGGCGAGCTGCAGCATCTCTGAACAAAACAACAGAAACCACCGCTCTATCATAGCCAGATTATATGAACATGATTCAAATCAACCAAGTCATAGTCTAGAAACAATTCGTCGTAAAATAACAAATCATGCAGAACCCCCACACTAGTTTCTACCCTACCGCCTTGTTTAATCTACAAAAACCCAGCAGATCGCTAGCCGGTGCATTGCATATGCCCACGTCCCAAAGGAGAATCGAGACAAGCTCGATGGAAAAGGAGAAAAATGCATCTTCATTGGATACAGTGACGAGTCTAAAGGATATCGTCTCTATCAGCCCGAATCCAAGAAGTTGGTCATCTCAAGAGATGTCATATTCGATGAAAAAGCTCAATGACAATGGAATGAGAACAATCCAGAAGTTCCAGAAGCACTCATTCCACCACCAAGCCCAGATCAAGGAGAAGGCCCAAGTCATTCATCATCAAGCAATCCAAGTTCACCATTAAGGAGCCCAACATCACAATCAGGATCAAGTCCCACACAAGAATCAAGTCCAAGGCAAGAAGTCCGACGATCACATCACGATCGACGCCCCCAGGCTACTTGGAAGACTATCAATGCAATCACGCAATCAAGGCACTATTTGCAGGAGAACCACAGAACTTTCAAGAAGCGGCCCAAGAAGACAAATGGATCAATGCCATGAATGAGAAGATCAAGATGATAGAGAAGAACAACACATGGGAGCTTGTGGAAAAGCCACAAGACAAGGAAGTCATAGGCCTTAAATGGGTCTACAAGACAAAGCTCAATGAAGATGGCTCTATCCAAAAGCACAAGGCACGTCTCGTAGTAAAAGGTTACTCACAACAACCAGGAATCGACTTTAACGAGATGTATGCTCTAGTTGTTCGCATGGAGACGATCAGGTCAGTTCTTCCCCTTGTTGCACAATTCAAATTATCAGTTTACCAATTAGATGTCAAGTCAGCATTTCTCAACGGGGAGCTAGAAGAAGAGGTATATGTTGAAGAACCTCAAGGATATGTAATAGAAGGCAAGGAAGATAAAGTGTATCGCCTTCGAAAAGCTCTCTATGGGCTCAAGCAGGCTCCTCGGGCTTGGAATAGCAAAATCGATGGATGTCTTATCCACAAAGGCTTTACAAAAAGCCCAAGTGAGCCATCACTCTATATCAAGACCCAAGGGCCAAATTTTCTCGTCTTATGCCTATATGTAGATGACCTCATCTACACAGGCACTGATTCGAGGATGTTACAAGAATTCAAGAAGGCAATGATGTCAGAATACGAGATGACAGACCTCAGAGCTATGAAGTACTTCTTTGGCATGCAAGTCAAGCAAAGTCCAGGCAAAATATTTCTCTCACAAGAAAAATATGTCGAAGATATGCTCAAAAAATTCAACATGAGCGATTGTAAGCCAATGGCTACACCAATGGCTACAAGTGAGAAGCTCTCAAAGTATGATGGCAAAGAAAAGGTGGATGCATCACTCTACCGAAGTCTGGTCGGTTCTCTCATATACCTTACAAATACAAGGCCCGACATCGTTCATGCAGTAAGCATCATTTCAAGGTTCATGAGTGACCCAAGTAAAGATCAACTTAGCAAGGAGCCAAAAGGATACTAAGGTACATCAAAGAGACAACGAGTTATGTATAATGTACGAGTCCAAAAAATAGTGAACTACAAGCTATTAAGAATCACCGACAGCGATTGGGCTAGAAGCCGAATGACCAAGAATACAAGTGAATACAAGTTCCAGCTAGGATCCAAGTCATCCATTGGTCATCAAAGAAGCAAGCAACTAGGCACTTATCATCATCCTGAAGTACGAGTACATATATCCCTACCAACAAGTACAGCCATAGCTGAAGCAAGTATCGGCTAAGGAGAATATAAAATCTACAACAAGAAACAGAGATTGCAACTATCCATCATTATGTGATGAACACAGTCCGCCGATAGCAGAATGACCATAGATCCAGTCTTCCATAGTCGTTACAAGAACATACGAAGTGATACCACACCACTTCATCTTGAGAATTGGCCTTATACAGATGTAGTAGCGCAGAGAGATATCGAGTATACAATTCTTGCCAGACAGGACGGCAGCAACATTGCGTGATATATTCACCACAGCATCATGCTGCCAATGAGAAAGAAATCTACATTTTTCGAAACAACTTGGAGTCCAAGATTTTTCAAGATTAAGGGAAGTGTTTTTAGAATATTGTTAATCTAGAAAATCTAGGAAAATATATTCTAGTCTAGTGTATAATATCTAAGCCTCGTCCTAGAAATTTCTTATCAAAATATCTATTAAAAAAATCTCATGTTATAACTAGTCAATTCTAGAAAGTCAAAAAATCTAGCTTAAGAAACTTACGCATGGAATAATCTAGGACATGCAAAATTATGCAAGAAGCAAGGACAGTGCATGCTACCACCGACATATGTTAGTATATATATACTACATATGTCCTGGTAGCCGTTTTAGCATGCACTATATATATATATATATATAATATATAATTATATATAATTATATATATAATATATATATATATATATATATTAATGATAGGAGTATGTATGTAAGTAATCCAAGTCATCAAATACAAAAAAGTAGTTTACAGTAAATCAATCTCCTCCTATTTTTTCATTCCAACATCACCAAACATTAAACTAAATCAATACCAAACCAACTACACTTCCCATTCAATTCCAACACAACACATTTGGACCAATTGTAGAGCAAACGAAGATAATTTGAAAAATAAGCAATTTCTAATCTTTAAATGATGACTTCAAACTAGAATGTATGCTGTTTTAATGTAATGTAATGTTTAATTATCAGTGCTGTACTTATTTTCCTAATTTTAATGTGTTTTTTAAATTTAAATGTTCTTTAAATCTACGTAGTTGATATTTAACCTCTAGATGTTTAGCTCAACGATGTCATCATCAATGTATAATTTTTCAATTAGAAATTTACGTTGCAATTTTATTTATCATTTTGTAATTTGTAATTACGTAATAAACCGAAATTAAATTAAGTAAATTAATTCATATTTGATTTAATATAATTCATTAAAGGTAGGTGATGTATAAAAAGGATAGAGAGAGAAAATTTTGGCAAGCTCAGGGATGGAGGTTATAAAATAAATTAGAGGGTGTGGAATAAAGTTAATGAAAAAATGAGGGATGGAAAGAGAAAATGAGGTGAAGAAGAAGAAAGGAGAGAAAAAATTTGGGCTTGTCTAGGGATGAAAGATGGTCTAAAAACGTCTTCAAGGGATGACACAATTAGTCATTGTGCGCTACATTGTAACATGGAAGTATGGAACGCAACACACATACAAATTTACTGCATTTAAATATACCTGATATAATAATATTAATTTTATTAATTTAATGGTAAATAAACAAGTCAAAGTAAAAATAAAAAACAATCAAAGATTCGACAATTTTTTCATTGAACACATAAACTAAAACATTATTTATAGTGGATTTTCACGTGGATAACGGTGCGGATAACGGTGCGCATGCGCGCTCCATGTGCCACAAGTTTCATAGAGAAGAGGGAGTACTGGAGTAGAGGTCATTGGCTTTCCTTTGGCTTTCAAAGGAAGCTATTTTTCCCTCACATTTCACTAAACTTCAACGGTCGAGCAATTTGAAGATCATCTTGTCCTTACACGTGTWCAATAAAACCCACAATCGCACGGTCCATAATCATCTTCTTCGTGTCTCCTTAACTCCCCAATTCAACTCCATTTCTTTTCCCTTCACTCATTTGAGAAGTGAGAACTCAATTAGCAGAAATTCGTTTTCCTTTTTTCCTTTTTCTTATTAAAAAAATGGACAATTCAATTCATATTTTTAGATGATTCCAATTAGAAGAACGATTCCTGGGTTTTTCGCTAAATATTGAAGAAATTCAAGAAAAGATGAATCAAAATAAGATTAAGATCAAAGAAAATGACGAAAATGGTGTTGGAGCGCTCAAGAGAAGAAGCATTGTTGAAGCTGAMCACTGGTCATTTCTGGTATTTCTCAWATTTCTTCATTGAATTATTGAAGTATTGAACCCTTTGATCGCTTTATTTATATATTTTGTTAGGGATTTTCAAGTTTGATTTTGCTGTGCATATTATGTTGCTGTTGATTATTGATTTTATTATCACATTTATTTGTATGTTTTACATCAGAATCATAAAAACTCACTTGTCTTCTGTAACAGCTTCGGCTCCATTGAAAGATCAACCCACATAGGTGCCTCAAAATCTTCCTGTGATTGTTACAACCCACCCCATTAACTGATTTTCAATTTCCTAATCCTCTCAATGAATAGAAAGCAAAATACATATAGTAATATACCGGATTAGTGTCCGAAAATGCACACACAAATTCTCCCTGCACATCACTTGCTCGAACATACACTTTCGTAAATGCCATCACACCATAAGTTTCACTTTCACATAAGAATTGTACTTTTGCACTGGCACAATGTATGAAGTATTATTCATTAGCTTTCTTTTTTTTTTTTGATGGAAAAGAGGTTTTTTAAGTTGAGCTCTATAACAAAAGCATATCCTGATTTACTATATATCAGTAACAAACACAGGAAAAGCTTCAAGCCATATTAAGCATATAATTAGACCCAAACAACATAACAATACAAACCATCAAACTGGCCTAATTAAATATAATCTCTTATGTAACAATATCTAAAATTAAACTTAGCTATACTATAAATCTTTGAGCATGTCAACCAACACGGTAACTCCTCTAGGATTAGGCCCCAACCCGGGTATAAGACCCGAATTTTGTTCTATGCAAAAAACCAGATGACCTATAATCTTCGCAATAACACAATCTTAAAATAGTCACAATCAAGAAATGGAAATCTGCTAAAAATGCTAACAAATATAATGAATTGCAATCAAATGTATTAATATGCACAAATCAGGTAAAACCGC
>SNQN01001115.1:29935-52053 GCA_008642245.1 Bassia scoparia
ACTTTGAGTCTGTTCGTGTTCCGTTTTTTTGTTTTAGGCGCTAAAGAGCGTAAAGAAATTACTACACAGGCGATGATGAGAATCGGATCAAAACAATTCTGCTGTTAGGATTAAGTAAATGAAATATTTTTGCCGCTACTAAAAGTTAGTCCGCTTCTACTCTCACTTCCTGATGTGTTTTATTGACGATTATTGAATAGTAGTATGAGCCGTCTTCTAAAATAAATTATATCAATGTTCATAATATTGTAACAAAGGAGGGAGATACAATGATGAGAATAGTAGGACTGTCCTAATTCCAACATAGCATTTTTGTTTGGTAAATAATCCATAATTCCAAGTAGGGCGTGATTTATCGACTCGAGACCGAGCACGTTGTTCTAATGGCTTGTTTTGCACTTGGTGTTCGTTCTTTTTGTTAGATCTAGAGCGTTGTGCTGGTTATGTTAGATGTAGAGAAAAACATTTCTGCAATCGCTCTCGCACGTATATTCAATAGTTTTTTTTCGTAGCTCGATTACGACCGATGCTTGAGGATATAATATAGTTGATGCGGAGCTAATTAATATCGGGATTTGATTCGCTCGAACTGTGTGACTCTACAATTTTTTTAGAAAGTGTGTTTTGGGTTTTGTATTCGTCTGACCGCGCCTTTAGATTCGAAACATGTTACATCTGAACAAGTTATTGGCTTAAGTTATTACTTTAAGAGGAGATTTCTTACGGTGATTCTAAGTAATTTTCTTGCTTAAAATTTTGTCTGCCGTTATTTGTTCATTTTTTTTGATATGTAAGGTGGATGATTTTTAACCTTGCTCAATAGTGTTGAATTTCAAGTCATATGATAATTTATTACTTTATGTTGGTTGATAGCATTTTAATGCATTGGATATATATTATTTAAATATAAGTATATTGATATGTAAACGATGCTGTTTTCTACTGTTGTGGTTTTATTCTATATAAGACAAGCTGTTTGGAGCTTTTCAAGCCGAGACTCCGCTCTAGTGATGCAGACTTGGTGTATTTATGCTTTCGAGGCCGAGATCCCATTAGGAATCTGTTTTGGATGTTTTTTTATTTGAATCCAGAAGCCGAAACTGCGATATCGAGCCTGAGCTAATTGGTTGACTCGGGAGCTTTGATCCAGAGTGTGCATTTTGCCAGACCGCTGTGAGCGATCGTAACTGTACGCGCGATTGCTCGTAGCTCATTCTCTCACGCCCTAATCGCCGCATTAAGGTATTCCCTGACACTACGTTGTCTGCTTTACTCCACATCTTAAGGAACGTTTATGAGATTTATCTACTTACGCTGAGCAGTGATATTTCGGGCTGCAATTTGAATAGTATGGTGATTAGTAAAAAAGCCACATTTTTAGAGAGAATGTTTAAATATTTGTCTTGTATGTCCAATTGCCAACTTAAGTATTACTTTTGGATTCATGCTTTTGTTAGTAAGAAATAATTTATGTAATGTGTCAGATAACGATAAGTCAGATAGGAAAAAAATAAGTATGAAAGAAACAATTGTAATATATTTCCTCTATATAAATAATTTCTGGAAAAAAGAAAAATAAGAAATAATTTTGTTCCAGATTAAGCTCTCAAATCAGATAAAAAGAAAGAATCACAAAAGTAAAATAAGAGTTTGACCAACTCTTCTAACAACTGCGTCATATTTTTGTGTGTCCTCCTCTGTGTAATGGAACAGTGCTCGTTCCACATTGGCTGACTATCGTTTAAATTCGCGGTCTACTGGAGCTTTTGTAAGTTGGATTCGTGTTCGTTTATGTTTATTTGAGCTCTTGTCGAAATTCGAAAATTATGTCGATTAGAGATCAAACCAAGCTTGTACCAAATGTTGATGTGGCTTTTAATGGAAACTATTCATTCGAACAGGGTTTTATATTATTGTGTATGAGTACTGTTTTATATTTTTTTTATTCATTTAGTATAATTTTTGTTCTTCTAATTTTCTATGATTTTGTTCAGTTTTTTCATGTAAGAATTTGGGTAAACGCTACCTCATATATGTAATTATTTTTGGTGATTATAGTATATATTATAATCATGTATTTATATCATAATGATGATATATATTTTTTTAACATAAGGATTGAGCTGTTATGAGCTTTTGAGTTCGAGATTGTCATACATCTCAACTTGGCTCGAATCGTCTACAGGGCATTTTAAGTCAGGTCGATACATCAAAATCCGAGCTATTGCCACAGACGACATAAGAACTTTGGATCGAGTCGAGCCATTGAAGACTATTACGACGAATGTTACATGTAGGCTCATTATCATCCTACGTCCAACTAATTACGATCTAACTTTGTTTTTAGTAGTTTGTTATCTCTCGTGGGCTGCATCTGAACAATCTTATATCCAACTCATTATTACATCTGACGCTTTTTTTCGTTTTGTTCATATTCATATTTTTTAGTAAACTATCATATAATTTTTAGATACAATTTCTCGACGTGATTTTAGAGTCACAATCTATACCAGGAATGCGTAGCGGCACAGGACACGTTTGGAATACGTCGCCAAGAACATGTCTTGTTCGAGGATAATAAAAAAGATTTCGTGGCTTTTTTATTTCTTTGATGAATGGAGTTCAATTCTGTTTTCATCGAGATTTCCCTTGATGTATTTGCATTATATGGCAAGAAATTAATAATGAACATCAAATTGATCAACTTGCTAATGTTTGATTTTTGCAAATGTCTCTTGAATCTACTTTGGTTTTTTGCGGCTTTGTGCAGGTTTAATGATTCTGATATGATGCGTGGCTCATTCCATCCAGCACTCAAATTAAAACGCCCTATCCTTCTGTTTGGGAGAAGCTTGCCTCACGTCTCGCTTTCTTTGAGTGTAGTGCACGTAAAGTTCCGTCGGAGAAGAAAATCTGAGCCATGATGGGCCTCTATCGTAGCAATCTTTTGCATTCTGCTATGCCTTTGAACCTATTAAACATACATACAACTTCACATCTTCTTATCCACCATCGAACATAACACTCCCAGTCACAAAGAGTCACAACATCAGCAGCTAGCCGGCAACAGGGTCTCGGGGTTCTAAACTAAATGCGGGTCGTGGTAATAGATGGCCTCGATACGTAAATTAAGTGACACGAACACAGGTCGGAGGCATGGGTAAAGCGTGGCTCGAACTCGTCAATAGAATCACTTACCCAACTCTCATAAGGTCGCATTTTTTCTCTCACGGCAGGATGACCGTGCCCGCGTCATCTAAAACAACTTTGGGCTTCTCTTTCGCAATGGGCCCAAGGACTCAACATCATGGGCACCATACTCATGAGCTGCAGCCCGTTTCCAACAACTCAAAGTCTCAGACTAGCATATGGGTGCCACGTTTAAGTACCGCCCAATGACGTATTCCGAGGACCTAGGTTGCTTGTACTACCATGATATCACTACGAGCTATTGCTCTGCGTTGTCTTAGACTTCACCACTATGACTCTATCCTATCCGACAAACTGCAAATGGTACGTGGAATTTCTCGAGAGTGGCTACCTCTGACATATTGACTCATTACGCTCACAGGCGTATCTGCTACCACTTGTTTGTCATTACGCACTCCTAATCCATATATTGGGTTGGTAGAGTGGTAATCGTAGGATCAGTACGGGGTCATGGCTCAAGCCTCTTTACATTTCGGCCAGTCTTCCTAAACTCAATCTTCTTGTGTTATATAAAGTAACGTGTATGTCTTTCTTGCCCTATAATCATAATAATAATAATTATCTTGTGATTAGTATTAAAGTTACACAACTGATAACTGTGTGTCTATTGAATTTGATCTTATGGTTTTTCTGTGAAGGACCTTTTCGTACGGGAAAAAATATACACGATGTGATTAGTCTTGGGGGATTTATCAGTCAGTCCTGCACAATCTCCCCATCTGCCTCTCTAGACTACATTCTTTTCTTGCTGTCTCACCAACTACATGCATAATCGTTCTAGGCACCTGGAGCACCTGTTTTTGGCTTTCTTAGATCTAAGAATTTAATTTCCTTGTAATAAGGAGCATGACTCCATCTTGTCATTCTTGTCCTTTTAGGAAACATGTAACGACTACCTTTTACATAATTCTATAATAAACTTTGTGTGCTTTTGATATTATTCAGTGCTGATTTATGACATCTCCAATTCGTAGTCTTCAAGGTACAATATTACCGTTTGTATTTTTAGATGATTTTTTCTCATTTTTGTGGACTATTCTCTTAAATACAAGTCTCAAGCTTTTCAATCTTTTATCAATTTCCCGACAATATGTTGCACACAGTTTGAAACGCCCTATTAAGTCCTTTCCATGTGATCATGGGTCGGGAATTTGATAACGGACCTTTTCAACAACAATGTATTGATCATGGTATAGTTGTTCCGTTTTTCTTGTCAACATACATCTGCACAAAATGGTAAAAGCCGAAGCATGATCGTGAACAATTAAACATATACTGCGTACTAATCTAATGTTTTGCTTCTCTTCCTCTTTCCTATTGGTGATAAACGCTCTTAAAACGGCCACATATTCTTACAATACTTGCCACTAAGGTACTTACAATGATACTCTCTTCTTTGCTATTGGTAAACACTCTATGAATCACTTCGTGTCTTTGGGTGTGCCTATGTTTTCCTAATCTCTCTCTACAGCTCCACATAATTGGCTCATAAATCGACTCCTTGTGTATTCTGGGCTTACCTCTCGATCATCGAGTTATGAGTGTCTTGATCTCAATATTATAAAATTATACACTCCGCCATGTTATTTTGATGAGGTTGTTTTTCCTTTTCACAATTTGGACAAACACTCTTGTCCGAGCTATGACTTCTTAGGCATGATGAGCCTACTCATTGTTGCATCCACTGCTTGGCACGGTCCAAATCGTGGCCCCTAACACGCAAGTCACGTCTCCTAAGCCATACTACCAATTGTCCCCCCATCGACGGCCGCAACCTTCTCTTCTCACCGATTACAGCCCACCCGCGGTCCCAACCCAGGCCCAATCCGCCACTTTGGTCTCCTTGCCTCATCAGGCCTGACCCAATGCCTAAATCAGCCCAATTTTTCCTCCTCCTATCTCAACATACACCTCCTCCTCCTCTACGGGATGTTTCCCCCAATCCATCCCACTTATCCAATTCCTCTCTTCCTCAAATGCAACTCGAGCTAAACACGGGATTTTTAACCCAATCCTAAGTATTCTCATGCTCTAGCTCACATCCACACATAATCTTACCACAGTAGTGTCCCTCCCAGAGAAGCACCTATTCCCTAAGCAATCCAAAAAGCTGTGACGACGCCCTCAACTGGATGCGGCTATGCATGACGAGTATGAGGGTCGCGTTTAATTGACACACGGGGACTTGGAATGTGGTCGCCGTAGGCAACTACGGGGGTGAAT
Organism: Bassia scoparia; assembly: GCA_008642245.1. Taxonomy (NCBI): domain Eukaryota; kingdom Viridiplantae; phylum Streptophyta; class Magnoliopsida; order Caryophyllales; family Amaranthaceae; genus Bassia; species Bassia scoparia. The sequence continues at coordinate 35,369 of SNQN01001115.1, forward strand.
GTTGTTGAATTGTATGTGACCTAGTTGGAGCGACTATAGAAGAGAATTTAATGGTCTTCAAAGCACAAAGCTCGTTTGTGTTGTGATGGCAGGGTCGCGAAGAAAATAGGTATGATTGTGAATGAGACCGTGGTTAGTCGTTGGTAACCGGCTACAGTTCGTACTGTTCTCTAGCTTTCCGGCGTTTGTCTCGGCAAGTGGTCAGATTTCAGATCAGTCTTGATGTTAAAATAGCATTTCTTTTTCGTTAGGCGTGGACTTGTCAAGAAAGACAGTCTATAGTTTGATTTACGCACCAGGACTCTTGTTGATAAGATGCGTCCTAATCATGTCTGTCTACCGTTCGGAACAGCACTTATATGGACTTAAATAGCTGCCACGTCGTCTGGGTTATCGCAAAGGTTGCTAATTTTTTGATATCGCTGGGTTTTGTTGTAGGCTCAAAGTGACACCTCCTTTTCACTTGTTGAGTATGGTATAATTGGCTTTACTTACTGTTGTTATGTAGATGGGAAATCATTCATTGGCTATTATCTTCCAATGAGTTACGTGTACGGTATGATCTCTACACGTTAAAGTCTGAGTTCCTATGGGGTCTGATTTGGGAACCCGGACTAGCTTTGTTCTGGGTATAAGTCGATTCTGTTCACTTCCCGCACCTCCTTCTTTAGTATTGCGGTTCTCTTTTTCTCAGCGAGAAATATGAACGCACACAAGAGAATACTATGAGCCACCGCAGCAGAGTGATGGGGAAGCGATGTAAACGCCTGCGTTGCAGACGAAGCAGGTTGACAGCTGTTGTGAGGGTAAATCTAGGAAACGTTAGCGAGGTGCTGATTCCGGAACTCCTGGGAAGGAATCTCCGAGCTCCATCAGTACCCCGCACTCCTTAGTTGGTGTACTCAGTACTCAACTTTCACTCGTCCTAGATATTGACAATATGCGGTACAAGCAGGTAATGTTATGGATTTTATCGATGACCTCTGCGAGTCCTGCAGTTACACAGCGTGCTGATTGCAGGCGTATGATTTCGTTATCTTTCGAGGGAACAGATTGAAGTCACGTAATCCATTGTTCCGAGGATTACACGTGAAGAAGATTAACCGTTTCAATGTAGCTTCGACACTGATTGATTACTTACAACGGATTGCTGATGGCTGGTGTCTGTCGCCATGAGGGACTCGTCGTCGACCTTCACTACCGGTTTATGTTGTTTTTTATGGGGTGTACAACTTGTTCTCTTGGTGCCTACCCAAGCGTCAGCAATACCAAACTAAGTGCCAAACTCCTAGTAGGACTCCGTAGGAGGTAGAAGTACAGGATCCACGGCAGTCAAGTGCGGAATATTGTTTGTCTACTGTATGGCCGTGTGTTGCTCCGGTGAGAGTACTGTTAGCTGGAATTGCACGATTAGGAACATGTATCCCTGCAAGTGTGCGGATCAGGATCAACCCTGCCTTGTTTGTAGATATAGAGATAAGATAAATAAATTAGTAAGATGTGTGTATTTTAGATCTCAAAATTGTCCTTCTAGATTAATTGCAACATCAGGGACAAGAACGAATACATGTTTGGTGTATAGTTTATGTTATTACATTTTGGTTCAGCAATAAGAGTTAAAGAAATCGAAAAAATTTATAAATGTTGATAGAAGTGTCGAGGGTAAAATCGAGGTTTGTTTGGCTTGTTGATGTTCTATCTCGCCGTCATCAATTTGCTGATATTTTCACCGAACGCGGTCGTGTCTTGCAGAGATTTCTCAGATCTCTTTAGGATTTTTAGGATCCAGCCTTGCTGTGACTCCGTTTCGCGAACGCTCACCACTTGGCCCCGACTGCTAATGTACTAAGCGGAGTGTGATAGAGAATATTACTTCAATGTAGTCTCTATCGTACGGATTAAGTATATTGATTATGGGGATATATTTTTCGCCTTATGCTAAATCTAAAGCGACTAATATTTGTTTATGTAAATCATATTCATGTTATGTAACCGTAAAAGTAACGTCTATACGCAAGAGCCCAAACTCCAAGACTAGGCGAGTTTTCAACTAATCCTACCACAATAATAATCAAGTGAGAGTTTACTACATACCATAAATTACGAAAAAAAAGTGTCATAACAACATACCAAGTACAGACTACTAATTTGGTACATAGTAGAGAGCTATTCCGCTGTTCGCCACTATTCGTGAGAGAATTGTTTTTGTTTGGTACTTCTCTGTAGGATAAAATTTTCAAGAAATACAATTCCAGGAAACATAAACAACCCTGAATCTGCCCATATCAGAAGAGAAGACGGGAACGTGCCCAAAACTTTGTCGTCTATGTTAAAGGTGTAGCAAGTTTGTATTAGTTAGACACTCGAAGAAATTTGGGCTGGAACTGTCTTTCACATTGAGTTACGTGAGGGTCAGATTGAGAAGGGTTGTGTTCCTTTCAACTATTTATGGTTGATTTTAATCTCACTCGATATGAATTGGTAGAGTTGCAATTCATAATTTCGAGAGCGGGAATAGCGTCAGTTGGGAGAGCGTCAGACTGCAAAAGTATCTGATAGGATTCGAACAAGTGAGGTGTGCGAGGTCACACGAGGCTACAACAACCGAGCATTTTCTTAGTATTTTGCTTTTTTCTTAAATGAAAGTGTATTGCTGCCCATTTAGAGCGGAAAACTTCGTCTTTTGAGATAAAGTACGAAATAATGTGTTAGTATTTTATCACCGATCGAGATATTTACTATTATATTTATAATGATCTATATGGCAGATATTATTCACTTGAGAATTATTATTGAATTCAAAGTGAGATGTAATTTATTATTAATTATTAATTTAAATTATTATTTGAGCTACTTATTAATTATTACATTAAGGGTTATTATTATCAATTATTATCTATTATTATTATTGATTTATTATTAAGAATAATTTATTATATTTTATTATTTATTGATTAATTTTATTTAACTGTCCAATGTATTAGAATTAAAAATGATCTATAATAATTATTGATTAATATATCTATTGTGATGTATAATATAATGATAAACAATCCGTCACAAAAAGTGGTACCGCGAATCAAGCACACAAAAAAAGGACAAATGATCTACAAGAGTTGGAGGGGGAGCCGAGATCACAATATGGGCCCCCAACTCCTTCTAGCATAGAGAAGCCTATCCGACTGAAGATGTTTGAGCAAGCTGCACGTGCCCCAATGTCCTGTAATCATGAGAGAACGTCTGGATCCCGCCTCAGAAGCGCGAGAGTGCACAGCGTTGGCCGCTTATCATAGATGTCAACTAGGCCGTGGCCGGGACGGGCGGCGATGGCGCGCAGTGTAGGGTTACCCATACCACGGTCCTCTCAACTTAGGTGGTGTGTATTAGTTATGACGTTATGTGCTATGTAGAGCACACTTCACATAAGTATGCTCAGGGTGGAGCGGGATAAAACAAGTAAGAGGGGTTTTGTTGTATGTGTAGCTGTGCTTGTGAATTCTTTCAGTGTGGGCATCAAAGAATAAACACACCGACAAAGGCCGTGGTATGGGGTTCGTTTGTCTCGGACTAAGTGAAGCAGGTAAACTCTAGTTAACAAGTCTTTTCACCATATAGAACTGAGTGAGTTTAGAAAATTTCGGGTTTATAGTGATCCATGTAGCAAGTATGATATATATGCGAAGAGTTCTATGATGTGACATAGAGGTCATTGAGGGGTGTTCTGTAGTATAGCCTCTTCTTTTTCATCTCCCTTCTTAGTGGGTATTGATTTTCGTCGTGTGATATGAGGATGGTATGAGGGGTGCTTTGTGACTTTTTTTGCAGGCTTGATTGGGTGTGTTATTGTTCGTATGATATGATGAAATAAAAGCTCTCGAAGAGTGATTGGTGTTAGTTTGGTGAGAGCTAATGTTGGGTTGATTATGTATGAGGTGCTGTTCTTCGGTGTTTTTCTCAGAATGTTGTCGGCGTGCTGGCTGATGTTTATGGTGATTTAATGTGTTCTTGTCTTCTTATTTAGTAAAGTGGGGAGTGTGTTGGAGGGTGTAGGTCGGGGTCGTGGTGGTTAGGCGCGACAAATGTGTTGGAGTATCGTCGAGGGTGTCTCGATATGTGAGGGTGTGGGAGTTACATTTTTTTGTGGGTGGGTGTTTAGCGTGTGCGCGGTGGTGTGGTCGGTGCTATAAGGTGTTTTGATTATATCGGGATATTGGTTGTGGCATTTTTGACTTATAATGGTGTGATTGATTGTGTTTGATGTAAATAAATTTATAGAATTATGATTCGTTATAAGGATAGTTTTATTGTATAAAATTTTTCATGAACAAATGGAAGATATATATTTTCGGATAATATCTGGATTTATGCCGGTAACTGATTCTTCGATCCGCTCGGATATCGAAATTCGATTCCTCGACCGTTTGTTTTTCCAAATGTCGGATATCGAAAATTTGGAAATCAATCTCTAGTCTGAATTGGTATCCGCTATTCAAATTTTGGATCGGATATCTGATCAGAAATTGTCATTTCGAATCCGGAATATCAAAAAATCGGATCGGATGCGGATCGAATTATTCGTGTTTTTATGTAAAGAATTTGTTAACCTTCTCATATGTAATAAGCAAGATATTTATTATTATGCATTTATGCATGATATATTATTTTTTAAATATAAAATAATTAACGAGCTTGTTCACGAGCTTTCGAGCCGAACCCGCTCTAGTTCAACTTGGTTCATTTAGCTTTCGAGCCGAGCCCGAACTCGAGCCGAGCCCGAACTCGAGCCGAACTCCAACGAGCCGAGCTTTGACCGAGCTTTGACCGAGCCGAGCTCGAACTGTTCGCGAACATGCCGAGCTCATTCTCACCCCTAATCCCAAGGATTCCCGACACTACGTTGCACTCACACTTCCTCTAAGGAAGTATTGATTACTACTTACTAGCAGTGATTTTCGCAATTTGAATATAGTTGTAAAAAAGACATTTTATAGTTGTCAAAATTATTGCTGTAGTTGCCAACTTAAGTATATTTTGTTCAACTTATTTTTAGAAAAAATAAGTTTAGATCAGAAACGATAAGTTCAGATAGGAAAAAAATAAGTTGAAAGAAACAATTGTATTATATTTCCCTCTATCAAAATAATTTCGGAAAAAATAAGATAAGTTTAGTTCAGATAAGCTCAAATCAGAAAAAAGAAATCCACAAAAGTAAAATAAGTTGACCAAAACTTCTTCTAACACTTGCGTCCATTTTGTTTGTCTCTCGTGTGAATGGGAACACTCGTCCAACATGGGCTGACTATCGGTTAAATCGCGACTGAGCTTTGCTAAGTTGGATTCGTGTTCGTTTAWGTTTTTTTGAGCTCTTGTCAAATTCGAAATTTGTCGAGTTAGAGATCAAACCAAGCTTTGACCAAATGTTGATCGTGCCTTTAATGAACTATTCACGAACAAGTTTTATAAGTATTACTTTTTATTTTTATTTTTCATTTAGTATAATTTTTGTTCTTTAATTTTTCTTGATTTTGTTCATTTTTTCATGTAAAGAATTTGGTAACCTCCTCATAATGTCTCATAATGTAATATGTAAGATAATTATAATCATGTATTTATACATAATATATATTTTTTTAATATAATTGAGCTTGTTTATGAGCTTTCGAGTCGAGATTGTCATAACTCAACTTGGCTCGATCGTTAAGATTTTAAGTCAGGTCGAACTCAAACCGAGCTACAACGAGCTGAGCTTTGATCGAGTCGAGCTGAAACTATTCACGAACATGTCAGGCTCATTATCATCCCTACGTCCAACTATTACCCACACTTGTTTTATTTTGTTTATCTCTCGTGTGCATTTGAACATTTATCCAACTATTATTACATCTGACCATCTTTTGTTTTTCTATTTTTTTTATAAATATATAATTTTTATACAATTTCTCCTGATTTACGAGGCACAATTCTATACAAGAATGCTACGGCACAGGACACTTGGAATCGGCTCAAGAACATCTTTCAGGATAATAAAAAAATTCGGGCTATTTATCTTGAGAATGAATTCAATTCTGTTTTCATTGAGAGTTTCCCTGATGTATCCTCATATTGCAAGAAATTAAAAGAACTCAAAGATCAACTTGCTAATGTTGATCAACATGTCTCCGAATCTACTTTGGTTTTGCGGCTTTGTGCAGGTTTAATCGATTCTGATTATGATGGCGTGGCTCAATCCATCACCCAAATTAAACCCCTACCTCTGTTTGATGAAGCTTGCTCACGTCTCCTTCTTGAGGAGTCACGTAAGTCCGCCAAAGAAAATTCTGGCCATGCTCTCACTATGCAATCTTCTTCATCTGCTACCCCTACCAACAACAACTCAGCATCTCTTCCACCATCACAACACTCCCAGTCACAACACTATCAACAACAGCAGCCGCCGCAACAGGGTCGGGGTTCTAACAATGGTGGTCGGGGTAATAGAGGCCGAAGTAATAACCGACACAGAGGTCGAGGCAGGGGTCGTGGCTCGAACTCGTCACAACTACCCTCTCATAGTCATCCCACGCAGATGACCGTGCCCCGTCATCAACAACAACTTTGGGCTTCCTTTCAGCAATGGGCCCAGAACTACAACACATGGGCATACCCTCCTGCTCCGTTTCCAACTCAACAGTCTCAGACTAGCATATTGGGTCGCCCACCGTCCGCCCAGGCGTACACGACAGGTTCTGTCACTCCCATGACACCTACTGAGTTGGCTTCTAGCTTCACCACTATGACTCTACCTAATCCTGACAACCAATGGTACGTGGATTCAGGTGCTACCTCACATATGACTCATACGTCAGGTAATCTTCTACCCTTGTTTCAATTACGCACTCCTAATCATATATTGGTTGGTAATGGTAATCGTATTCCAGTTACGGGTCATGGTCAATGCCCTTTCCCCCTTCCTAAACAATCTCTTGTTCTTCGTGATGTCCTTCTTGCTCCTAACATCATAAAAAATTTAATCTCTGTTAGAAAGTTTACAACTGATAACTGTGTGTCTATTGAATTTGATCCTTATGGTTTTTCTGTGAAGGACCTTCGTACGGGGAAAATAATAACACGATGTGATAGTTCGGGGGATCTTTATCCAGTCAGTCCTGCACAATCCTCCCCATCTGCCTCTCTAGCTACATCTTTTCTTGCTGTCTCACCAACTACATGGCATAATCGTCTAGGCCACCCTGGAGCACCTGTTTTTGGCTTTCTTAGATCTAAGAATTTAATTTCTTGTAATAAGGAGCATGACTCCACTTCTTGTCATTCTTGTCCCTTAGGAAAACATGTACGACTACCTTTTCATAATTCTAATAATACAACTTTGTGTGCTTTTGATATTATTCATGCTGATTTATGGACATCTCCAATTCGTAGTCTTCAAGGTCACAAATATTACCTTGTATTTTTAGATGATTTTTCTCATTTTGTGTGGACTATTCCTCTTAAATACAAGTCTCAAGCTTTTCAATCTTTTATCAATTTCCGACAATATGTTGCCACACAGTTTGAACGCCCTATTAAGTCTTTCCAATGTGATCATGGTCGGGAATTTGATAACGGACCTTTTCAACAACAATGTATTGATCATGGTATAGTTTTCCGTTTTTCTTGTCCAAATACATCTGCACAAAATGGTAAAGCCGAACGCATGATTCGTACAATTAACAATATCAAGCGTACAATCATGTTTCATGCTTCTCTTCCTCTTTCCTATTGGTCATACGCTCTTAAAACGGCCACATATCTTCTAAATATCTTGCCCACTAAGGTACTTCACAATGATACTCCTTCTTTTGCCTTATTTGGTAAACACCCTTCCTATGATCACCTTCGTGTCTTTGGGTGTCTATGTTTTCCTAATCTCTCTTCTACAGCTCCACATAAATTGGCTCATAAATCGACTCCTTGTGTATTCTTGGGCTATCCTCTCGATCATCGAAGTTATAGGTGTCTTGATCTCAATACTTATAAAATTATACACTCCCGCCATGTTATTTTTGATGAGGTTGTTTTTCCTTTTCACAATTTGGACAAACACTCCTTGTCCGACTATGACTTCTTAGGCACTGATGAGCCTACTCATTTGTTGCATTCCCCACTCTTGCAGCAAGTCCAATCTGTGGCCCAACCTAATACGACCCAGCACCATGTCCCCTCGCATGAAGCCCGCACTTCTCCTTCTCCCATTACAGCCCACCCGCGGTCCCCCACCCAGGCCCAATCCGCCACTTTGTCTCCTTCCTCATCAGGCCCAATGCCTAATCAGCCCAATTTTTCCTCTCCTATCTCAACATACACCCCTCCTCCTCTACGGGATGTTTCCCCAATCCATCCCACTTATCCAATTCCTCTCTTACCTCAAATGCAAACTCGAGCTAAACACGGGATTTTTAAACCCAATCCTAAGTATTCTCATGCTCTCCTCACCCCACAAAATTCCCTTCCACCACATAGGTCTCCCATTCCCAAAAATCACAAACAAGCCTTGGACGACCCTAACTGGAATGCGGCTATGCATGACGAGTATAGTGCGTTAATTGACACGGGGACTTGGGAATTGGTGCCTAGGCCTACGGGGGTGAATGTTGTTAATTGTATGTGGATATGGCGACATAAAGAGAATTCTAATGGTGTCCTTCAAAGGCACAAAGCTCGTTTGGTTTGTGATGGCAGGTCGCAGGAAAAAGGTATTGATTGTGATGAGACCTTTAGTCCGGTTGTCAAACCGGCTACCATTCGTACTGTTCTCAGCCTTGCGTTGTCTCGCAAGTGGTCAATTCATCAACTTGATGTTAAAAATGCATTTCTTCATGGTGACCTTCAAGAAACAGTCTATATGCATCAACCACCAGGCTTTGTTGATAAGAATGCTCCTAATCATGTCTGTCTCCTTCGGAAAGCATTATATGGACTTAAATAGGCTCCACGTGCTTGGTATCAAAGGTTTGCTAATTTTTTGATTCGCATGGGTTTTGTTGTAGCCAAAAGTGACACCTCCCTTTTCACTTTTCGTAATGGTAATGATATGGCTTACTTACTGTTGTATGTTGATGACATCATATTGGCCACTTCTTCCAATGAGTTACGTGTACGTATGATCTCTACACTTAAGTCTGAGTTCCCTATGTCTGATTTGGGACCCCTGAGCTATTTTCTGGGTATTTCTGTCACTCGCACCTCTTCTTATATGCTTCTTTCTCAGCAAAAATATGCACAGGAGATTCTTGAGCGCGCAGGTATGGGGAATTGTAAACCTGTTGCGACCCCTGTTGAGGCTAAATCTAAACTTAGCGCTGATTCCGGACCTCCTGTGAAGGATCCGACCATGTACCGCATCCTTGTTGGTGCTCTCCAGTACCTCACTTTCACTCGTCCTGATATTGCATATGCGGTACAACAGGTATGTTTGTTTATGCATGACCCTCGCGAGTCTCATTACAGTGCATTGCAGCGTATCTTGCGTTATCTTCAGGGCACCATTGATCATGGGTTACACTTATATCCTTCATCTTCGACACGATTGATTACTTACACGGATGCTGACTGGGCTGGTTGTCCAGACACTCGTCGATCGACCTCTGGTTATTGTTGTTTTTTGGGTGACAACCTTGTCTCTTGGTCCTCCAAGCGTCAGCATACCTTATCCAAATCTAGTGCCGAAGTAGAATACCGCGGCATCGCAAATGTTGTCTCTGAGGCGTGTTGGCTCCGTAATTTGTTACTTGAGCTACATTGTCCTCTTCGGCAGGCCACCCTTGTTTATTGTGATAATATTAGTGCTGTTTATTTGTCCACAAATCCTGTTCAACATCAACGAACGAAACATGTTGAGTTAGATATTCATTTTGTTCGTGAAAAGGTTGCTCTAGGTCAGGTACGGGTTTTGCATGTTCCATCTCGTCATCAATTTGCTGATATTTTCACCAAGGGCTTGTCTCGAGATCTCTTCTTAGATTTTAGATCCAGCCTTAGCGTACGTCCTCCTCCCGCTATGACTGCGGGGGTGTGATAGAGAATATTACTCAATATTCTCTTCGGTACATAAGATATATTTAGGATATATTTGTTAGGTAAATCTACGATATATTTGTTATGTAAATCATATCATGTTATGTAACCCTAATCAATGAAGGCCACTCCAAGATAGGGAGTTTTCACAATCTAACAATAATAAATCAAGTGAAGTTACTAACATACCCATAAAATTACGAAAAAAAGTGTCATACAACTATACAAGTACAGTACTAATTTGTACATAGTAGCTATTCCGCTGTTCGCCTATTCGTGTGAATTGTTTTTGGTACTTTGTAGGATGAAAATTTTCAAAGAAATACAAATTCCAGGAAACATGAAAACTGAATCTGCCATAATAGGACACTCCACTTTTTCGCTGTTAAAAGGAAAGTGTATTAGTTAGATGGAAGTTGGGTGGACTGTCTTTCACATTGTTCTTGTCATTGAAAGGTTGTACCAACTATTTATGTTGTATTTAATTACAATGAATTGAAGTATCAATCAAGCGGGGATAGCTCAGTTGGGAGAGCGTCAGACTGAAGATCTGAAGGTCGCGTGTTCGATCCACGCTCACCGCATTTTTTATTTTGCTTTTCTTAAATGAAAGTGTATTGTGCCATTTGTGCGGATAACTTCCTCTTATTACTACGAAATAATTTTTTTTCCACGACATTATTATTATTATTATTATTATTATTATTATTATTATTATTATTATTATTATTATTATTATTATTATTATTATTATTATTATTATTATTATTATTATTATTATTATTATTATTATTATTATTATTATTATTATTATTATTATTATTATTATTATTATTATTATTATTATTATTATTATTATTATTATTATTATTATTATTATAAACACCAAAACGTGGTAAGCGTTACAAGCAACAAAAAAGGACAAGTGATCTACAAGAAGTTGGAGGGGAGCCGAGATACAATCTGGGCCCCCACTCCTCTAGCAATAGAGAAGCCTATCCGACTGAAGATGTGAGCAGCTGCACGTGCCCCAATGTCCTGGGCCCTGGAGAACGTCTGGATCCGCTTCAGAAGCGCAACAGCTCCCTTATCTAATTCACCCAAAGAAGAGAAGGAAAAAGGAAGGAAACCATATCCAATTGTCCTACAACGCGCCAAATACTTCTCCAGCTTCCGCTGAGCTGCTACCGCCACCATACGACCAGGAACGAAGTCAGACAACCCAAATTGCGTCAAAGGAGAAGAACCCGTCAGATCAACACACACATCCAAGCCGTCATCCCAAGAATAGAGCAAAACATCCGCCGGTCGAAGAGCCCCGTCGATCCCATCAGTCAACCCAACATTTACCTCCTTACGAGCAGTAATCCCAAATCGATAACAAATGTCAAGAAGAGTATCGCGAACAACATTGTGACGGTGCTTGATACCCATCAACCCCGAGTAGGAAACAGCGTGATCCCCAAAAATATCTCCATCAAAAACCCGCGAGCAAGCAGAACAAGGAGCCGAAACGGAGAATAAAGGAACACCCAACCGATAAGAAAGAACAGAACGATAAGTCTTACCGTTCATAGTCTGGCCCAAACCAGATATCGGAACCACCCGGAGCCAAGCAGAAGCATGATCTCCCTGTTGTGATTTCCACAAGGCAACTTGACGGGTAGACACGGAGTAAGTGGAATGAGCAGATGTAGTAACCTTCGTGAAATACAAATCTGCCAGTTTCTTCATAAGCTTTGGGGCAGCGATCTCACTAGGGTTACGCATAAGGTCAGTCTCCACGGTCCTATTAAAAAGACCCAATGCACCATCAAAGGCCGACCCAAGACCAACAACGCCGGAATGCTGAAGTAGTATACCCTGTAAACAGGAAGACTGCAACCGCGATGCAAGAAAAGCATAGTGCCGAACATCACCCGCTGAATAAACACCCAAACCACCGTAAGCAAAGGGTAAGGTGGCAAGCCGCCATTGCCAATCACCAAAACCAGGACCGGAAGCTGTGACAATGCGTTCCAAGGAAGCTCGCAAAGCGACATCAAAGGAGAGTTGAGCCGCCTCGAAAAGATTAGGTGGGAAAGTACGCATAGCAAATTAGAGTTTCGAAACCCCAGTACACGCACGAAGAAGTTACAACTCACATTGAGGATCATCAAGTTGAGCCACAACATCCATGAGCTCAATAGTCTTTGACACTCTCTGTGAAACAAGGTCCCCACAAAAGGAAGAATCCGCACTAACAGGCCCACCTAACAACCGAACACCAAGGGAAGGCCGAGCGATATCGGGAGGAAAGACCCCTGCAAGACGACTCCGTGGGTCCTCGGTAGGCCAAAAGAGCTCCATTTTCGCGACGTTAACATGAAGGCCAAGACTAGGTCCCTCCGCCGAAATCATCTGCAAAACTTGGCCAACCACCAAGGTATCACCAATGATAGTTCCATCATCCAAATACCAAGCCTGCAAGCTCAGGCGAAAGGAGTCCCTGATACGACACACCAACGGATGTAGAACCAAGGCGAAAAGAAGAGGACCAAGAGGATCACCCTGCTGCACCCCTTGACAAGACAACAAAGTATTCTCGCCATAATAAAGCGCAGCTGGTGAAGAATAACAAAACTCAACCCAGCGAGAAAGAGCAGGACAATGAGCACGAACCTCACGAATTAAAGCAGAACGATCGACCAAATTGAAGGCATTTCGAAAATCGACCAACAACATAGAAAGGCCAACCTCAGTCCCACGAGCCTCAACCAACCGGTTAACAGCATGAAGGATAGCCTCGCCACCCGTCGGAACACCAACACCATATTGCAGACCACTGAAATAACGACCTATACGCGGACCAACCAAAGCAGCTCCAACCTTAGAAACAAGGCGTCTCCAAACAGTACCCACAGCAATGGGCCTAATACCACACCCGGGCTTGTCAAGAGGCGTTAGTGGAGCACTAGCAATATAGGCACCTAACGCGGCGGGACAAGCACCGGAAAGAAACAAATTAACAACCTGCGTGATAGACCCTACTAACTCATCTGAGATTGCAACAGCAGCACCACTTAGGCAATCGAGAAGGTGTTGAGCACGCAAACCATCACATCCGCAAGACGTACCGCGTGGAAAACCCTTAATTTGCTCCAAAACAACAGAAGGAGCAGCAATGAGGTGGTGATCCACGGGAGAATCCGGTAGAACAGGAACAGGGCAAGAAGGGTGCTTAGCCTCCAAAGCAGCAAGAGTATCATCGTTGTAAGGAGCAAGTCCCGAAGACGAAAGAACCTGAACAGCAGCAGTGTAATGACCGTCAGAAATCTTCCGCTTACAATGCTTAATGTTTCGCTCAGACAACACATTACCCCCATCCGCATCCAACAAAGGGGTATTATTATTATTATTATTATTATTATTATTATTATTATTATTATTATTATTATTATTATTATTATTATTATTATTATTATTATTATTATTATTATTATTATTATTATTATTATTATTATTGTTATTGTTATTGTTATTGTTATTATTATTATTATTATTATTATTATTATTATTATTATTATTATTATTATTATTATTATTATTATTATTATTATTATTATTATTATTATTGTTATTGTTATTATTATTATTATTATTATTATTATTATTATTATTATTATTATTATTATTATTATTATTATTATTATTATTATTATTATTATTATTATTATTATTATTATTATTATTATTATTATTATTATTATTATTATTATTATTATATTATTATTATTATTATTATTATTATTATTATTATTATTATTATTATTATTATTATTATTATTATTATTATTATTATTATTATTATTATTATTATTATTATTATTATTATTATTATTATTATTATTATTATTATGGAAAATGATATACATAGCCATAAGGGCTATGCATAAGAAGATTAAAATGGAAAGAATTTTTTGAATCTAACATTTATTATATTAATTGTTGGGTTGTTTTTTATTGTTTTTACAAATTATTTTCATTTATAGTGTTCTACTTAAATCTTTTAAGTAACACTTAGAACTATATACTTCATTACTTCGTATAACATTGTCCTATTATTATTTTCACTACGTCACAGTTTGCGAGTGGGGGACACTATTTGGAGAGGAAACTAATTAAGAATAAAATACAATCAGACAAGTGGTATATGTGCGTGTGAAGCAAATAATGCATAAAAGAGTAGAAATTAATTTTATAATAGATAATGTAGAATTGATGGATTAAAAGCCACCTTAATTTAAAAAAAATTACAAGCACACATGACAAGTCATTCCAAAGCATGACAAAAAAAATTATAAAATGTCTAAATGAGGATACAACACAAAGCATTATAACACAAAAAGATTATATGAATTGTGAAAATAAAAATAGAATTCATAAAATGAAAAGGACAAAAAAAAAAAAATACCAAATGATTTTTTTTCAATAATAAAATAATATCCATTTCGACAAACATATTCTGTTAGGAAAAACAAATGATATCTCCTTTCATTTCATTAAATTCATGTCAAATCTACTTTTCACGTTTGCGGAAACACAATATATAAAATCTTTAGTAAACATCTTTAATTGTATATTAGTAAAACTATAAAGAATTTATTTTAATAAACTACTCATTACGACGATTCAAGTAGAGGATGTACATTATGTATTTTTCATATTGCATCTTCAATTCATACTTTGTGGAATTATAAAATATTATGGAAAATTGAGTGTAGTTGAATCATACAAACGGTTGTACTATAAAATTTGACATTCAAAGAAGACTACACTTGACTTTATTCATCTTTATATGCTAATAGTAGTGGAAAATTTAAAGATTCTAGCAACTTATAAATAGTGTCAATTTACCAGATKAATTTAGTGGAATGGAATGAATATATTATATGAGAAGCTACTAGCATATATTCATACAAGATATTTTGTACACCCTATGCGTGCAATAATAAAATTATATAGCAGTAAATTTTTCAAAACACAAGTGGCTGAAACCTTGGCTAAAGCCTTACAACCATCAAACAAACAACAAATACAAACACAATCATAATCATAACAATCTAAAAAGCGAAGAAGAGTGCTCCTGTTCAAAAGAACAGGATGAACATCACTCGAGGTCCCACAATAAGCCTAGTTCAATTGTCACCCCCAGGAGCCCACCTCAAAGCCCACCTCAAATCGCCCCTCCAGCCCATGTTTGAGGCCCACTCCTTAACCCCCAAAGCTCACATTTTCAAGCAAAACCCTAATCCATACAATTTTTCAGTCTTTCCCTTCTCATCTACACTGAGATGACTGCTACCCTTCTCCCTCTTCCCATGGTTGTTTTACTTAGATGGAGCTCCCTTGGTCACCACCCTTCTCCGTCTTCACCCCTTCAGCTCACCCATCATCCTCCTACCAACATTCTTCCTCTTTGTTGTTCATTTTCCAAATGTTAATCTCCTACCCTTCTCCCTTTTGGTCGGTTGTACGTGCTACCCTTCACCTTTTATGCGTTCAAAATTAGGATTTTAGGGTTCAAATCGGGAAAATGGAGATATTCTACCCTAATTGATAAAAAATACCTCGAATTGGGGTTTTAGGGTTCAAATCCGAACCCTAGAATTAAGGGTTATTGTTTTCTTGCATTTTTTTCATTTTATTTGGAGAAGCCAAAACTCAGAAATGCACCAACATCAACAGCAACAAGAGAGGGAAGACAATCCTCAAGAGGTAATTTCTTTCTTCAATATCATCCTTTTTCTAGGTTTGATTTTCGGATTTTTTTTTTCTGTGATTATGATTTTTATGTTACCAAAGATGCCTTAAGTCTCTATTCTTTGGGATTTTGCACGATTTTGGTGGTGGTCCTTTGAAGTGGTCTTGAGCGTAACTAATTTTGTGCAATTTGATATTGTTGTGATCTTAACTGTATCTGATGCTGATTTCTCCAAATTTCTGACATTGATTTTCCTCTAATTAGGTCTTTTGGAAGATAGTGGACGATATTTTGATTCTCAAAAAGAAAGAATAAATACGGTAAATACACAATTAGTTCAATTATTTGCAGTTTTATTGATTTGAAGAGTTTGATTTTATAATCATTTCTATGATCGATTTGTGATTTTGATTTTATTTAGGTGAATTTTCAACTATCACTCTTCGATTCTCTCTTTTTTACGGTTGTGTTGTTGGTTATTTGCTTCTTCACTTATATCTAGATGCATTTCCTTGCCATCCTTGAACACAGAATTGGGTAAATTTACCTCATTTCTTGTGCTTTTAATTTCTGCTTATCAAAATTCATGTTTATAATTATAGTACAGTTTCAAATGTTTTGAATGTAGATTCTGCCAAAAAAAAAGGTAATGGAAGTGAAAACATTTTGTGATGATGATTTGTAAAAGGGTGTTGAACCATTGCTTTAGTTTAATGTTAATGTTGCTGTTATTTGTTATTCTGTTGATGATATTCTCTTGCATTTCAGTTGCYYMWTTTTTGTCTCAACTTAAACCTTTGCCTTGATATTATTAAGTGACCAAACAAAAGGTGTTCAATAATATGGGAGATTTATGGTTCAATTTAATGGGGATTTTGGTTTGAATTTT